>MDKH01239981.1:0-16305 GCA_005239495.1 Nicotiana undulata | reverse complement strand
AATCGATAAGTAATTATCGATAAGGGTCAAAATCGAATCGACAAATCGAATGCACACCCCTAGGCTTCGCCCACTTCTTTCTTTCTTTCCTTTTTTTTCATTGGCCCACTTCTTTCAACCATATTATAATCCAAAATTACTATATAATTCACTAGTATTTGTTATTGTAAATTAAATCTACTAATTACTTATTTAGTATACTATATTACATATTTTATAAATTCTATTCCACTAACTTAGTATTTGACCCAATAGTTATAAACTAAATTATTTCACTAATTTCATATATATATATATATATATATACATATATATGGGGGAAGTAAGGGTTGTTATTCTTGAAAATTGCACATGAGGGTCATCCTAATTATCAATAAATCCTTTACCTTGGATATTATTCCCTTATTTGATACCGGTGCAGATTACCTGACTTTGATGAGAAAACCATCCCAACAAAGGCTCGTCCTATCCAGATGAATCATGAGCTAACAATTCATTGTCCAAAAGAATTCAATGACCTTCTTGAAAAACGCATCATCTCTCCAAGTAAATCTCCTTGGAGTTGTGCTGTCTTTTATGTCAAAAAAAATTTCGAGATTGAACGAGGTGTCTCTCGGTTAGTCATAAATTATAAACCTTTGAACAAAGCACTTCGTTGGATTAGATATCCTATCCCAAACAAGAAGGATTTGCTCCAACGACTTTATGCTGCAACTATCTTTTTAAAATTTGATTTAAAATCAGGATTTTGGCAAATTCAACTAGATCCTAAGGAGAGATATAAAACTGCTTTTACTGTACCATTTGGGCAATACAAATGAAATGTAATGTGTGTGTATATATATATATATATATATATATATTGGGTTATTACAATGATCCTGCTATATTTTAATAAATTGAAAAGAATATATTATATGAATAACTATTGGCATAAATTTAAATATTATAACCCCATATATAGTCGGTGATACAAACAAATAAAAATATAACATGATTCAAAGTAAATATTCCCTTTCTTACAATTTACATAAAGTATTTTTCTTATTAGTCTATTCCAAAAGAATGACACATTTAACTTTAAGTTTTTCGTTTTACCCATTTTACCCGTAATGAGAAGCTCTTACACTCATACAACTATTACGATTTTACAAAGCTTTTAGGAATATAAATTTCAAAAGTTTTCTTTTAAACTTCGTGCCAAAAAAAATTATGTTTTAATTTTAAATTAAATTAAACATTATTATAACTATTATCCTAAATTGTCTTTCAGCTCAATTTTTTTGTGGTCAAAACTTTATTAGTTAAAATAGGGTAGTTGGTTATATTTATAATAATATTTAGCTTAGCCACAAATGCACACTATTCCTTTGATATATATTGAGTTTGATAGATTGATTCGAACATTTAGTTTACTGATTGATGAAGAAAGTGCGCTATCGTCAAAGCAAATTCTCCTTTATTACTCATTATACAAGTTGATGCTTCAATTCATATTTTCACTCTTCTCTTATCACTACTAATATAATATAAATCTTAATTTTATATTTGTTATACTTAAATTTATTGAATTAACGTCTTAGGACATAGGGAGAAGTAAACGTTATTGATCAACTAAGATGTTTACAAAAGTTAAGTTTTGATCCAACAACTTGGTAATTATGATTATGGGTTCAAACCTAGATTTTTTAGTTTTATTTTTAGTGACAAACACTTTTTATTTTTTGTTGTTGTTTCTGTTGTGAAAATTTTCAAAAAACTCTTTCTTATTATTTAAAACAATTTGTCTCACTCATTGAGCCTCTCATTTGAATTGAAAATTTTATGTGTTAGATTAGCTTTTCTAATTAATTAAACAATCAATTCAAGTTTAACTTTCTTTCCATTTAGATTCAAAAGAATCTTATTTACTATCTTTCTATTTAAATTTAAAAAATATTCTATCTTTCAATTTAAATTAAATACTATAATAATTATTGTCCTAAATTGCTAAGTGACTTTACCACTTAGCTAAATAAAAAGATAAACTTTCTTGCTTTAATATGTATACATATATAGATGTATAGATTATTAAATTCCTTCCATTCATGCACCAGGCAAGAAAAGAGATGAAACTAACTTCAGACTCTCTTGTATAAGAGACTTTGAAATATCTAGTATAAATGTTGGGATGAAAACTGTTGATTGTTCAATGTCAAGAGGTCTGGTGGGATTGGGATAATTGAGATTCTTTATCATTTCATGCGGTTCAAAATAAGTGATTTTTTAATTTTTTTTTGTGGTCCAAAATAAGTGATTTTTGTAAATTTTAAGAATGAATTAATTATTTTTTCCTACATTATCCTTGGAGTATTGTCTTGGAGTATGTGTTAGGAGTGTTTGTGTGAGATAGTAAAGGTTAATATGGTCAATTTTATTGCTAATTAATGTTAAAAGGTGAATTTTTTAATTTGTGTGAAAACATCTAAAAAAAACCCACTTATTTTAGACCGGAAGAAATATTAATCTTAGATTTCAGTATTGAAGCATGAGATTGAGATGATAAACCAATTGTTAGAAAGCATTTTGCCCCTTAGCGAGTCTATTCGGTGTATATCCAAAACAGTTGGTCAGTATATTTTCAATACCGAATGCCTAAACTTAAGAAAACAAATGCTTGGCATAACATTCTCACTTCATGGTATGGATTCTTTTTTTAATTGTTTGTTAAATAAGTGCACTTCTTAAAGATTTTTGTTTTCTTGCTAATTCTCTATTTATGGAATGAAAAAACGCAGCTTGTATTACCTATGCATGGCATAGCAAGATCGAAATTAAAGTACCTATAGTCCAATATATTTTTGGTAAAAAATATTCTCGGGGCAAAGGTTGTAGGAAAAGTTTCAAAATAAAAGTCAATGGCATCTTACCTCCAATAATGGATCCTGTTTTCCCCCTTTTTTCACCTTGTATTTCCCTTTATTGGAGAAACACATTCACATGAGTGTTGACTTTTGAGTTATGGAATTACAGGAAATTTAGGTCAAGACGGTGGTTAATTTATTTTATTATAAATT
Organism: Nicotiana undulata; assembly: GCA_005239495.1. Classification (NCBI taxonomy): domain Eukaryota; kingdom Viridiplantae; phylum Streptophyta; class Magnoliopsida; order Solanales; family Solanaceae; genus Nicotiana; species Nicotiana undulata. The sequence continues at coordinate 13,249 of MDKH01239981.1, read as the reverse complement.
CCGTCGGTTGTCGCCAAGTTTTTTCATTTATCTTCTCGCAGAAAAATAAATGCAACCAGAATAAGTTAGATATAAAAGAAAAATTGTTGGTAAATTTAGACAAAAAATATTACTTCATATGTTCACTTTTACTTATCACTTTTAGCATATTAATATAAGATAATTTTTTTCTTATTATACCTATAATATTAATTATTCATTTCAGATCATATTCTCAATCCATTATAAATAAACATCAATTAATATAAATATCACGGTAAATTATATATTTTACGTACTATTTCTTAAATAATGTGCAAATAAAAGTGAACGATAGGGGCATAAATGGCACGTATGTTTTGTTATATTTTCGATACGAATATTGAACCATCCATGAGGGCCAATTAATGACATTAGAGAGAGAAATTAGGAACGGGAAATGTACATCTGCCGTCAAATCTGTACCTTCTTTTCTTTAAAATTTGGAGATGTATCGTACAGTATTAATTATTTTTGGAATAAGAACCACACTTTACTAAATTTGAAATTGAAGGTAAAGTCATTGTATTAAACCGTATATATAATATCTATCAAATGTATTTTGTAAGAATACAATTAAGATAATGATGAAAGTTGTTTAAAAACTAGCCGAGCCTTTATAATTAGCCGACGGTGTAACTACTAGATAATTAATTATACACCCCGGTAATATAGTAACTATAATAACGTATTTGTTTGCCACACGTCATAACAGAATAATTTACATTATCGCGTTTGGTTGGATAAGTATAATGATAGGAGGCGAGAAATATGTATTTAGCCGTAGTTTGTACTTTAATTACTGTATTTTACTTGTGTTTGAGCTTAAATGATGGTGATTTATACTTGTTACGTGTTTTATGCCTTGCTGGATATGATTTCACGTTGAAAAGATAATTTGAAGCTTAATTGAACAAGTTGGAGTTTTGAAGTCTGAGTAAAAACCCAAGGAATTAAACTGGGATCGTGTTCGGAGTCGAGTACCAAGTCTGGATATCCAAAAGTGTAGTAAACAATTACTCGGAGAAAATTGCACTATTGCGTCGCATGGGGTGCTCCGAGGCGCGACGCAGCAGTGCAATTGTGCATGTCTGACGGAATAATATGCTCACAGAATATGTCCACCATGCGCTGCTAGGCGCGCCGCGCCTATTCATTTTCCTTAGAGTAATATTTGGTTTCGACTTGGATATGGAATTCCGTCCGTGCCCGCTTCTACAAGATATAAATGCACCAAAAATGCATTTTTGAAGAGACTTTTGACCTACGAAAGATTTGAAAAGCAACAAAGGCAAGAAGACACAAGAATTTATCAAGATATCAACCAAAAATCGATGCAATACGGGGATTTTTATCGAATCATTAGCATTGATATTTTTTATGTCTTTAAACCTTATTGAGATGAATTTTTCTATTCCTATGGAGTAATTTCCCGTAGGGTGTTGACGGTTAAGGTGTATTGATAATTTGATTAGGGATTCAATTCTTGACAATTGCTTGAATTAATTGATGAAGTTATAAATCGTATTGTGAAGTTGGTTATTACTTTGGTTAATCGAAAGAGGGGCTTTATATTGAATTTCTTTAGATCTTATGCTCTAATTTAAATTCGTGATTCAACTAGGTAATCGAATGAACCTATTGAATTATTAATCGAACAAGAAAATAGGGAAATATTCATGAGAAATTACCCTTTACTCTAAAACCATCAATTTATTTGTTGCAATTGTTCACCGTGCTTCAATCGAATTATTTACTGTCACGACCCAAAAGACTGTCGTGATGGCGCTATCGTGGAACTAGGCAAGCCACAATTCAATATTTCCAACATAGTAAAACACTTTTAGAAATAACACCGGAACGATGTAACATTAAAAGAAAAAAACCTTCTCAAACAGAATATAACCAAAATACGGTACAAATCCATCCCAAAATCGGGGTGTCACTTAGTACATGAGCGCTTAAATAGCCAAGCTAATAAAAATAGTGTCTAGAAAGATAAAACTAAAAGTGTAGAAAGACTAAGGAAGGGAAATCAAGGCCCGCGAATGCCCTGCAACTACCTCGATAGTCCCTGAACTCTGATGCCTCAATCAGCAGCCGCTGCCGAGACCAAAAATGCCTGGATCTGCACACAAGGTGCAAGGAGTAACGTGTGTACATCCAACTCAGTACGTAACAAGTCCAAACTTTGGACTGAAGATAGTGACAAACTCAATCGGTACAGATACGAAGGAAATAACTGTGCAGGAATGTAGGCTTGCTTTTAAATCAAATGGGCAACTCAAAATAGTAAAGTAAAGCAGATTCGTACAGTGAAATGAGTACAACTCTGTTGTCACTACATGCCAATGCACATACTATAAGTGATGCACCATGATGTCGGCCTCAAATGCTCACACTCTCGATATCTCAACCACTTGGTACTGTATATGGCTCATACGGCCCAGGGAAGATCCATCCTGGAACATATACAACACTGGCCATGGATCACCCAGTACCAAGAAAAGACCAATCCAGACATGTGGAGAAGACCTATCTCTAGGTAACAAGTACTTCGGACAAGATCCAAGTCCATGGAAGATCCATCCCTCGATAATATCAACCGCACTAACTGTGGGTGTGTTACAGACTCCGGAAGAGCTCCTAACACCCAAGCGCTATCATAACATCAATACATCTGTTGTGGCGTGTAGCCTGATCCCATATCTGTCACTCACAATCGGCACTCAGCCTCATTCAGTCATCAACCTCTCGCGACTCACTCATAGGCCCAAATATATCATGAAACTAGCCCGAAACTGTAATGACCCGGTCAGTCGTTCTGAGAGTTATAGCCCCATTTCCCCATTTCTGTTTCTTTATGTGTTGTTCAGCTTTGTTGAGTTGTATCGATTTGTTAGGTTAGGGTTCAGAGTAGTTTTGGAGTGAAATGATCACTTAGTCTCTCAATTAGAAAGCTAAGTTAGAGAAGTCAACCGGAAGTTGACTTATGAGTAAACAAATTCGGATTTAGATTTTTATGATTAGGTTAGATTCGTTGGGTGATTTTATACTTAAGAGTGTGTCCGGAATGTAATTTGGAGGTCCGTGGTAGAATTAGGCTTGAATTGGCGAAAGTTAGAAATTTGGCGATTTTGGTCGGCATTGGAAAATAAGGTATCGGGGTCGAAATGGAATTATGGAAGTTGGAGTAACTTAGTAGTGTCATTTGTGACGTGTGTGCAAAATTTGAGGTCACTCGGACGTGGTTTGATAGGTTTCGGCGTCGTTGGTGAATTTTGGCAGTTTAGAAGTTCTTAGGCTTGAATCCGAGGTTCATTTGGTGTTTTGCTATTGTTTTGGGTGTCCCTGAGGTTCGACTAAGTTCGGGTAATGATATATGACTTGTTGGCATTATTGGTTCAGGTCCCGAGAGCCTTGGGTGAGTTTCATATATGTTTGGGTTGTGTTGCACTCGTTTTTCTTATGTTTCGACGCCGTTTCTTCAAGCATAAATAATATCATATTGAACAAATGAGCTCCAATTTCTTTTTTGATTGAAGAATTAGATCCGTATCATAATTACGGGCCCGTAGCAAAAAAATCGTCGAATTTGAACATCGTATGAGGATTTTATGGTCATTTTACTAAGAATTAGGTTGGCAAAATTTTCAGATTAATTACGAAATTGTCACTGACGGCGTATTTAAAAATCTGCATTATTTGCAAATATTGAAACCAACATATCTCCTTCATTATAAGGTCAAATTGAGTGATCAAAAGTCTAACTTGACCAGAATTTCACAAGGAATCCATTGGAGGCATAAAAGGCGCGTTTCGGGATCGTTTGCCATGACAAACGAGGCAGAATAGCTGGCAGAAAAATATATAAAATAAGGGTTTGTTCATTCGGTTATATTTTGAGTTGGGAAGCTCGGATTTGGGTGATTTTGGAGGCGATTTTCACCATAGGGATTAGGATAAGTGACCTCTACTCGGTTTTAGTTATATTTCATGAATCCATCTTCATTTTTGGAATTTGATTGATGATTTCAAAGTGAAATGGAGGGAGTTAGGGCTTGAGTTTTGGAGTGAGGATTTGAGGGACCAAACGGAGTCCGATTTTGATGAATGTTATATGGTTAGACTCGGGAGAGGACGAGGTTTATTATTCTGCCATTTTTGACTGGTTTCGAGACATGGGTCCTGGGACCGGGTTTTGGCCGATTTTGGATTTTTGGCATATTTATGTAGCTTTATTGTGGAATTCGATTCTTTAGCCTATGTTGATAGTAGTATTCTAATTTTGGTTAGATTCAGAGCTTTTGGAGACCGAGTCCAGAGACGAGGGCATCCCGGAGTAGGATTTTATACTGTTGAGGTAAGTAACAATTTAAACTTTGGCTTTGAGGGTATAAACCCGGAGAATTTGATGTCATGTGATTTCTTGGAGGTGATAACCACGCTAGGTGACGGGTGTGTGGGTGTATACCTCGAGGGATTGAGACTTGGTCCGTCCCGTGAGGCTGTGATGCCTAATAACCATTATCTGTGTTTATGCATTTACTTGTTGGTGAACTTGTCTGCTTTCACGTTAGAGATCATGTTTAGGCTTCATTCATGCTCATGTTATTTTTACTCAGTCATAGAAATTATTATACATGTTTACCTCAGTCTCTATTATTTTGCTGATATGTTGTGATACTTGATTGGACTGTGTCCCCTTATTGGTGGTGTATTGTGAGGCTGGAGAGGTACATGACTGAGTGAGGCCGAGGGCCTGGTTGTGATGATATTAATACCATAGCGTGTGAGCTGTCCGCGTAGCACATGAGCTGATCGTGAGGGTCCGGGTATTGATACCATAGCGCGTGAGTTGTCCGCGTAGTACGTGAGCTGACCGTGAAGATCCAGGTATTGATATTATGGCACATGAGCTGTCCGTGCTTAGCGCTTGGGCTTTGGGAGCCCCTCCGATATCTATACACACCCCTAGTGAGCACAGAGTGTTGAGTGTATTGTGTGGTGAGTGGTGAGTGTGAGTGATGAGTGATGCAGTGACATTGTTGTAAGATTGCATTTACTTTTGTTGTTGCTGCATTTATCTGTTAAATTTCTTTGTGACATTTACTGAGTTATGGAATTTACCTGTTTATTTCTGTTTATTTTTAAATTTTGAAAATAAATAATTGGATTATTTACTTAGCTCATCACTACTGCTCAGTTCCTTAGTTATTTCTGTTACTACCGAGTCGGTTGTACTCATACTACACCCTGCACTTTATGTACAGATCCAGGTGAGTTAGAGTGCGGCGATCGTTGAGTTCATGCCGGCTATCTGTGGAGATTGCAAGGTAGCTGCCCGCAGGACCTTGTTACTCCTTTTGTCATTTCTTCATCTGGACAGTTAGACAATTTATATATCTTAGTTCATAGTTTTTGACGCTCATGACTTAGTGACACCCCGGTGTTTGGGGCTCGTTTCCGTATTTTATATTAATTATATTAGGAGTTGGTTTAGTTTATCAGGAATTAAATTATTGAAAATGTTTTATTAAATTCTTATAATCAAATTAGTAGTAATAATTTAGGAAATAGGCTTGCCTTGTAACACGATAGACGCCATCACGACCATGGTTATATATTGGGTCGTGACAGAAACAATAATATGATGATTCAATAGATATCAACTGAGACTGGTATACGACATGAAATGCATGTATATGACTAAGTACGAAATATCAGCAAAAGCAGTAAAGTTGTAGTAAGGAACGACCACTTTGGGTCTCAACAGTACCGGAAATAAGCCTAAACATGATATCTAACATGATTGACAGCTCAATTAGTTTGTCACATGATACAAACACGGGTATCAACAAGGTATTTTCACTACGTAGTACCATGGAGTTACCCAGGCCACAATTCTCATGGTGCACGCCCGCACGCCCGTCACTTGGCATGTGCGTCACCTCAATACCAATCATACAATACATATTTCGGAGTTTCGAACCCTCAAAACCAAGTTTGAAAGCGTTACTTACCTCAAATGCGCAAAAGTCCTACTCCGAAATGCCCTTGCCCTTAAATCGGTCTCCAAATGCCCCGAATCTAGCCACAAGCAACACGAGCTGATCAATATAGGCTAAAGGAACAAATTTCACAATAAAACATCAAATTCTACACAAAATCCAAAATCGCCACGTCTCAAAAGTCACAAAACCCGAAAGCCCATTCACTTACGAGCCTAACCATACCAAAATTGATCAAATTCGATAACAAAATCTCATTCCAAACCTCAAAATTCTAACTCAAGAGTTCTTCCTCTTTTCCCCCAATTTCTCACCCCAAATCACAAATTAGTTGATAAAATTAAAGATATAATCATGGGATTTAACCAAAACCAAGGAGGAATCACTTACCCAAATCAACTCCACGAAAATCCCTCAAGGAATCGCCCAATTCCGTGTTCTCTAGTTCAAATATGAAAATGGGTTCAAACCCTTATTTTTGAAATTAATATTGTCTTCCCAGATTTCCTTCTTCGCGAACGCGACCGTCCTCTCGCGTTCGCGTATACCAACTTAGACTGCCTCCCAATTATCTCTTCGCGAACGTGGTCAATGCTTCGCGAACACAGCTCATACCTCGCGAACACGTTGACCAAAGACCCGGGGTCCCCAAGCCACTTCTTTTCGCGAACGCGACACCACTCCAGCGTTCGTGATGCATACGCAGACCACACCTTCGTGTTCGCGTCCTCTCCGTCACGAACGTGTAGAACAAATACTCTCAGCTCACATTAAATCTTCGCAAACGCGAGGCTCTTTTCGCGAACGCGTAAGAGGAAACCAGAAAATACACACCAGCAAATATCAACTATCAACCAAAATCTAAAAATGATCTGTTAACCACCCGAAACTCACCCGAGGCTCCCAGAACCTCACCGAAACATACCATAAAGTCCCAAAGCAGTATACGAACTTAGTCGAGTCCTCAAAGCACCTCAAATAACATCAAAACATGAATTACACACGGATTCAAGCCTAATGAACTTAGAAATTTCCGAATTCTACAAACGATGCCGAAACTTATCAAATCATGCCCAATTTACCTCAAATTTTGCACACGAGTCAATAATGACACCACGAACCTACTCCAACTTCCGTAAATCCAATCCGACCCCGATATCAAAATTTCCACCACCAGCCAAAATCACCAAAATTCTAACTTTCGTCAATTCAAGCCTAATTCTACTACGGACCTCCAAATCAAATTGTGGACGCGCTACTAAGAGCAAACTCACCTAACGGAGCTAACAGAACCATTAAAATTCAAATCCGAGGTCGTTTACACATAAGTTGATATTCGATCGATTTTTCCAACTTAAGCTTCCAATTAAGAGACTATGTGTCTCAATTCACTCCGAAACCACTCCGGACCCGAACCAACTACCCCGACAAGTCATACTACAGCTGTAGAACACAAAAAAGCAAAAAATGGGGGAACGGGACTATAACGCTCAAAACGACCGCCCGGGTCATTACATATACTAAAAAATGTTTAATCAAAAGAAGAACCTTAACTTCAAGTGTAATCTAACTATCTGGTGAGTTCGTGAGAATCAATAGTATTATATAGTGAAATACTTCAAGAATTGGATCCCGAATCAATTATTTTACACTTGTCTAGTCAATTACCCTTATTTTATCTCAATGATATTTCTTTATTGCTCAACTATTGTCTTCCATGATCAATTGATAATTGCTTAAATTTAGTATTGTAGTTGAATATTATTCCAATCAAGTGTTAATTTTTTTTGGATAACAATTAATTAAATATTATTGATACACTTTTTAAATTTAATCCATGTGGAGGCGATAATTAAACTATCCTATCTTTGACTAACAAGAAATAGTTTTGTGTTCTGTTTTGCGCTCGTCAATTTTTGGCGCCATTGTCGGGGATTGACAATTAATAGCATTCAAGATAGTTTTTGGTGCTAATTCAGGAACCAATATTATTTTATTTTTCACGTTCTATTCTTTGTGTGCAGGCGACAAGTTATGTTCGATGGTGTATGACGCGATCCTCTTCCAAGGAATTAGTTCCATACAACCCAGAATTGGACAAGCACATGCAATAGTTGAGAAAGGAGAAAGAATCAAGTGGATCCTTCTTGGGTCAGACTTCGACTCAAGATAAATGGTAAACAACGAAAATGATGGGGTAGACTTAGCTGCAAGAGTGGAAACACAACAGAGAGAGCAAGCTGCACGATTAATAGTTGAAGCAGCCTTTAGAGTTGCTGATGAGACTGTTGATGGGGATGGGGGTCGAAGATTCAATCTAAAATCGAACCATGGTTGAATATGCATTTGAAAATGTGGGTCTCAGATGATCGCGTCCAAATCCACACTCAATATTAAGTAGGAAACAATTGTTGCAATTATACTACCCAACGTGAGTCGGGGTCGAATTCGTCAGCGAGTTTACAATTCGTGTTAAGGTAGATACTTGAAGAGATAACATGAAATAACCAAATAATACTTTCAAACAAAAGGGATGATTTTTAACAAATTTTAACACTAAGAAATTAGACCAATTAAAGCAACTAGAGAGTAAATTGTTCTTGATGTTTTTATCAATTGAGGAACAACCTAGGGATGTAACCTCTACCTAGATGCAAACCTAATGGGTATACTAATTTAATGTTTGTTTTGTTAATCGGGGTGTATTATAACCCTCAATTCTCAAGTACCCACTCAATACTTCTCGGTTATAGAGTGGTTATGCCCAAATTGGCTTCCTCAAGTCCAAAAGGTTAGCAATCTAAGTAATTTATATGAGTCAAAGTCGGGTTTTCCCTATCTCTCGTTCAAACCCTTTAATAAAACTATCCAAAACCTTAATCAGATCAATTTCTTATTAGCCAAGGTTTCCTAGACTAGGTTCCTCTTTCTCAAGTAAGAACTAAGTCAAATAGGCATGAATCAATGTTTGCAACTATTAATTCTAGATATAATGCATAAACAAGGCTACATAACAAACATAAAATCATAAACAAGCATTATTATTAATAACCCATAAGATTTACACACTAGGGTTTGATCATAACCCTAGATAAAATCTAGCTACTCATACTAGAATACATAGAAAATAAGGTAGAAGAAGTAATTAAAGCCATAAACTACAATTAAAAGATAAAATTAATGGGACTTATTAAATTTTGATCACTACTTTCTAAAAAGGATAAAATATAATCGCTACAGCAGGTAAGAGTACAAAACATGCCCTAAAAAGTGTTTCCTGTCTATTTATAGTGTTCAAAAATTTAGTGACAGAAATACCCTTGGGAGGTTCTGCGACCGCATAATTCCATGTGCAGACCTCACTTCTCTTCTTCTCTGAAAAGATGGGATGAAATCTTCAGAGGCACAATTATCTATGCGATTGCACTTCAGCTTCTGCGGCCGCGCAATTTGGCTACGGACCGCACTTTAACGAGGCTTCACTTGGTCTTCGCACCTTCTCTTAACTTGTCAAACTTTGTTAGTGCAATCAGCTTTTGCCGACCGCGCTTCTTCAGAACTCCTCAGAGGCTTACATGTTTGTTATGTGGCCTCGCTTCAAAGTCTACGGACCTCATAATCATCTGTGGCCGCAGAATTACTTTTGTGGATCACGCTTCTCCTGTAGTTCTCTTTCTTGCCTTTTAGAGATGGAATATTATTCGTTGAGTTAGATTTCTTCGTTAAGCTCTAATCCTTCGACATGCCTACAATTCACATAATTTTATTAGTTTTGAAAATAAAAATCAATACTTTTAGACTAAAACTAAAGCAAGAAGGTACTAATAAGTGATTAAAATCCATACTTATCACCAGAGCATGCAGATCATTGGGTGACTGTGTCAGACTAGTCTACAATCGAAAACTGTCAAGTGTCATACCTCCACCCATAGAAGCCAATAATTTTGAATTTAAGTAAGGCTTGCTTCAAACCATCCAACACAATTGTGTCTTTAGAGGGAAGGTAAATGAAGATCCTAACACTCACTTGATGGACTTTGAGGAAATCATGAACACCTTCCAATACAATGGAGTGTCAAAAGATGCAGTCTACTTAAGGGCATTTCCCTTTTCACTGAAGGATGATGCGAAGAACTGGCTTCGAAGCCTACCAACTGGATCGATCAGGACATGGGAAGATATGACGAAATTCTTGGCAAGTAATTTTCATCTACAAAAATAGGAAAATTCAGAAGGGAAATCCACAACGTCTGCCAGAAGGATACTGAAACGGTCTTCGAAGCATGGGAAAGATTTAAGGAGATAGTGAGAAGGTGTCAACACAATGGAATCGTGTAGTGGATGCAACTCCATGACTTTTGAGATGGACTGACACCCTCATCGCGACGAACTCTGAGTAATGCAGTTGGAGGTCAATTATTGGAGAAAACCCAGAGGAGATTGGCTATATCCGTAATGAATTGTCGGAGGATTCTAACCTATGGACCTCTAAGAGTAATGACAGAAGAAAATCAGTTGGGGTTCACCAGGTGGACTCTAACACATCAATGCAAGCCCATCTAGACACCATGACCAAAGAGATAAGAAAGTTGACCTTAGCCAAGGTACAGAGTGGGCCGCAAGCAGTATGTGTTTTTTGTGGAATGGGACACCCTACTAATCAGTGCCAAGCTTCAACTGAGGAATTTAACGCTGTGGGGAACTATAATAGAAAAAGCTACCAAGGTGGAAACAATTACAATGCTCTGGGACAAAGACACCTAGGTTTTTCTTGGAGTTTACCTAGTGAGAATTTGAACTCGTGGTAGCAAAATAATCCTAGACCCTAGGGTCAAGGACCTCCAAGTTTTCAGAACTAGCCGAGGTAGCAGTACCAACAATACCAGCTACCACAGTCAAATCACTCTAGTATGAAAGATATCATGAAGGCTTTCATCAATAAATCCGAAGAGAGGTTCGATACTCACAGTTCTCCTATTAGAAATACGGAAAGACAACTAGATCATATTGCTAACATGTTATCTAAGAGGGCTCATGGGACTCTACCCTCTGACACAAAAAAGAACCCGAAGGAAACAATCAAGGCTATATCTCTGAGAAGTTGCAAAATATTGGCAGATCCAGTTGTGAAAACTAAACCCGAAGTGGTAAGAAAGCAGACTGACACATTGGAGGAGGAAAAGAGTGAAGAACAGAAAGGTGAGAGTGGTGGGGTACGAAAGGATATTGAAGAAAGTAGACACATGCCATTTCCACCATTCCCTCAAAAGATGAAGTAAAAAAAATTAGACTACTGTTTGTTTAACCAAAAAATGAACCTTTTTGACTAAAGCTTAATTTCAGGAAAAACTCGGGTTACTGATAATCGGATCAATCAAACAAAGAATAAAAAGCAATCGTTGAGAATATAAAAGAAACAGTAACTTATATTTCTCGAAATCCGATCCGCTGTTTGTTACATTGACATTCCTTTTATAGGAATGTTTTCCTAGTACAATGTTTGTATTACTGTCATGAAGCCTATTTAATGCTTAATTATTACATTTATGAGGCGTTATAAAAATGACTAGTAACTGTTATTTTAGGAATTGTGTAACGTACGAGGCATTGATTGCTGATCTTTGAATCGGCCTGTTATTGTGTCCGGATTCGCTGTGACCATGCCTTTTTTCTTTAGTGATCTTTTCCGTGGCTAATTCCTTGCATTGCCCGTACCTCTTTATCTCGCATCCGCGTGTGATATTTTGATTGGTCCACCTGGCTAGCTGAGTCATCTAAAATTTGTACACGTGTAAGACTATATTTTTTACCAATACAGTGCTTTAGGCGGTTCTTGGAGATGCTCAAGCAATTGTATGTGAACATTCCCTTCATGGAGGTTCTCACTCAGATGCATGCTTATGCTAAGTTCTTGAAGAAAATCTTGTCCAACAAGAGGAATTTAGAGGAGACAACAGTGGTTAGGGTGAATGCCCACTGCAGTTCCATATTGCAAACTAAAATTCCTCAAAAGTGTGGGGACCCAAGAAGCTTTTCCATACCATGCTCGTTGGGGAATGAGAAATTCGACAAGGCTCTATATGACTCTAGTGATTTTATAAATATAATGTCTTTGATGTGTTAAAAAAACTTAAAGGCGAGCTTGGAGTAATAAAATCCATACCAGTGTCCCTGCAACTGGCTGATCATATCACCATATTACCTGAAGGAATCATTCAAGATATGCTAGTACGGTTTGACAAGTTTGTGTTCCCTGTAGAATTTATTGTGGTGGATATGGAAGTGAACAAGAAGGTGCCTATAGTTCTAGGGAGGCCTTTCCTATGTATAGTTAGAGAAATTTTTTATATTTACGAAGGGCAGCTTATGCTCAGAGTAGGCAATGAGAAAGTAGTGTTCCAGATGAAGAGAATGATGAAATATCCTAGTGTTGAGGCATCTGCCTACTCGTGTTTCAAGCTAGATATTATTGGAGAATTGTTTGAAAAATACAAGTTTAATAAGCTTTTAGAGGACATGTTAGAGATGTGTATGTCACGACCCGAAATCCCACCTTCGGGCCATGACTGCGACTAACGGCGAACCCGCTAGACAAGCCAACGTTTGAACTAAATAAAACTCATTAACAACTAAAACGAACAAGATAACTAAGGCATCGATGGTCCGCAATGTGAAGGTTAACAAATAACCAAAATATAACATAGCAATTTCGAAATAAAACCCATATACAAATCCCAGAACTGGTGTCACATACTCACGAACTGTCTAAGAGATTACTAAAACAAAGGTCTGAAAATAAGTACATAGGACTGTCTTTGAAATATAAAGTAAGACAGAGCTGAAAGTGAAGAGTAGAAGGTGACGCCAAGGCCCACGAACATCTGCGGGTCTACCTCGATGTATCCTGTATGAACTGATGAGATGCTCCGACCGTCAGTGATCACCAGGTCCGGCTGCGTAGTCTGCACAACATAAAGAAGTGCAGGTGTAGCATCGGTACAACCTACCCCATGTACTGAGTAAGTGACGAGCCTAACCTCGGCGAAGTAGTGACGAGGCTAGGACCGACAACAATATATGTACTTGTGCAATTCTATATAATAACAGGAAAAATGACGGCGGAAATAAGCAAGTAAGACAAATACGGGGAGAACATACTGGGGGAAAAAGGGGCAACAAAATGCTAGCACGGTAGAACAGGGTAATAACTGAAATGTAAA
>ML259548.1:11374-22703 GCA_005239495.1 Nicotiana undulata | reverse complement strand
TACTATATTTGACAACGATCGCTTACATTCTTTTAAGGTGTAAATTGAGCGTATCAGTAGGCTCTTGGCCTCACTCGGTCAGACACTCTCAATATGCCACTCGGGCCATAAATATACCGGGTTCTCGACCCAAAAATAGTATTTCATTTTCAAGAAATAATATCAACATACTCTGAGTGTCAAAACAATTATCAAGAAGGACTGAGTGAAAAATTATAACATATCAAGTGAGGAATATCAGTAAAATAGCCCACAAGGGGTTAAACAGATCGGCACTAGGCCCTAAACATGGCTTACAGCCCAAATATATCAAAAATATATCAATACTATTAAGCATAGGCTTTAAAAGCGACTTCGCAACTCAATAGTCACCTAAAAAGTAATATATTTCCAAATTCCCAATTTGTGCACTCCAAAACCGTGAAAGGATGCAAAGTGCGGGATTTCATACCCTCATGACAGGATTTAAAGACATTACTTACCTCGAACTAGCCCATAAAGCTACTCTACAACACGCTTGCCTCTCGAATCAACTTTCGAGTGCTCCAAATCTACCAAGTTCAGATTTTTACCATCAAATTATTCTAAAGGAATGAATTCCAATATAAAAATATCGATTTTAAGCACAAAACCTGAAATCAGGCAAAACCCGACCCCCGGGTCCGTGTCCCAGAACTCGAAAAACTTTATACCAAAATGTTCTTCATCATCTCACGAGTCCGTACATATAAAGAACTCGAAAATTGGAGTTTGTTTGACCCCTCAAATCGCCCCTAAAAGATCTCTTAAACGCAAGCCCTAGTGTAACGACCCAACCAGTCGTTTTGCGTATTAAGATCCTGTTTCCCTAAATGAATCCTTCCATAGCGGCTACTTGTGCTTTATGACTCGCGGGAGCGGGTGGTCCAGGATTTGGGAATGATTTGGATGGTTTAGGAACATTTGGTTCCTTAAGGCTGGCGTATTTGGCCACGTTTGACTTCGGTCAACATTTTGAGCAAACGACCTCGGAATCGAGTTCTGATAGCTCCAGTAGCTCCATATGATGATTTTAGACTTGGGCGTATGTTCCGCTCGGGTTTATGATGACCCGGGAGCATTTCGTCGCCCGAAATGGAAATCAAGATTTCCTTTAGTTAGAATTTGGCCTGGAACGCGACTTCATGCTATCGGGGTCCGAATGGAATTCTGAGATAGGCAATAGTTCTGTACAGTCATTTATGACTTGTCTGCAAAATTTGGGGTCATTCCGAGTAGTATAGACCCGTTCGGCGCAATGAAATGAAATCTAGAGTTCTTAAAGTCTTAAGTTTGAATTCAAGGGGTTCGGAGGGTGGTTTCAAGTTCTAGTGATGTTTGGAGTGTTCCGTGAGCCCGAGCGAGTCCGTCATATAATTTAGGACTTGTTGGTATATTTTGTCGGAGGCTCGGGTGGGCATAAGGGCTTCCCGTACCCCGCACGGGGCCAAAAACCAGCAAAATCCACTGCTGGTGTGGCTGCTTCTGGTGTGACCGCACCTGCGGTCTACCAGTCGCAGGTGCGGAAAGCCCATAGACCCCTCTACCTCCACAGGTGCGGACTTGTGCCCGCTGGTGCGAGTCCGCTGGTGCGGAAATCCACCGCAGGTGCGAGTTCGATGTTGCGGACTTCCCCTCGCAGGTGCGACCCCAGCTCCCAGGCCCAGCCTCCGCAGGTGCGGCCAATTCTTTGCAGGTGCAGGACCGCACCTGCGGCCCCAAAGTCGCTAGTGCGAGAGTCCCTGTAGGCAGCCTATATTTAAGTTCCAAACACGGGTCTCTTTCATTTTTCAACCCTTTCACATACATTAGAGAGTTCTAGGAGCTTCAAGAACCTGCTCTCGACCCAAATTTAGCAGAGGTAAGTAAATTCTTTTCATTTATCTAGTTTCATACATGAATTAACAAAAAAATCAACTACTAATTCTTGGAAAAATCTAGGTTTTGGGTTGTAAATGGGATTTTTGAAAATTATGGAATTACCCCTTCTTAGCCATTGAATTCCTAATAAATTATGTAATTATGATCCTTAGACGACAGGTAACTAATCCTTCAAGAATTTTCAAAATCCGAAAGCGTGGGCCCGGGGTCGAAATTTCAAAAATCGCCAAGAATGTTAAACGTTAGGAATTCTTGCTAATTCTCCTTCTTGAACCTTAAATTGATTCAATTATGTTATGTTTGGCTAGTTGTGAACCGTCAAGAGTAGTTTCGGAGTTTCGGGCGCATCTTTTGATCCGATCCTTGGTCTAAGGAGTGCTTTTATCGAGGTGAGTCTCCTTTCTAACCTCGTAAGAGGGAAAATGTCCCTCTAGGTAACCTTGTTTTCTATGTGATCTTGTTTGGGGGCTACGTATGCACCGTGTGACGAGAGTCCGTACGTAGTGGCTATTACTGCTTCGTCCGGTTAGTCAGGACACAACATACACATTGTTCTCCTCTATTGTAGCATAGATATTACTTGTACACTTGTGTGATTGGTATTGTTGTCTTTGAACGTGTGGTACTTGGCTTGATTTAAGCGGTGATAAGAGAGCCATGACAGAGTGATGATTGATTATATTATGGGATTGGGCCGTACGCCACGGTAGAGTGATGATTGATTATATTATGGGATCGGGCCGTACGCCACGGCAGAGTGATGATTGATTATATTATGGGATCGGGCCGTACGCCACGGCAGAGTGATAACTGATTATATTATGGGATCGGACCGTACGCCACGGCAAGATTGAGACTACCAGGATGGGATCGGGTCGTACACCATGGTGACATTGAGACTACCAGGGTGGGATCGGGCCGTACGCCACGGCGAGATTGAGACTACCAGGGTGGGATCGGGCCGTACGCCACGGCGAGATTGAGACTACCAGGGTGGGATCGGGCCATACGCCACGGCGAGACGGAGACTACCAGGGTGGGATTGGGTTGTACGCCACGGCGAGATTGAGACTACCAGGGTGGGATCGGGCCGTACGCCACGGCGAGAATGAGATATATCGAACTTGTTTGATTTGAGATTGTTATTTGATGTCGGGTATTGCTGTACTTGATTATTGTTTTACTTGCCTACAATTTTCTTTACATCCTGCTTACTTTACAACTGTTGGACCTTAGTGAGTATCGAGTCGACCTCTCGTTACTACTTCTTCGAGATTAGAGGGGATACTCAATGGGTACATATTTATATATATGTACTCATGTTGCACTTTTTTTCCTTTTTTGTACTTGACTGTACAAGTCCGGAGACTGGTCCATCTAATTTTCAGGCCGGTGCCAGATATTGATAGCGTGGTCATACTTCACGGTGAGCTCCTTTCCTGGCGACTTCCTAGCAGCACCCTGGAGTTTCTTTTGTTATGATCTCTGTCTATTTCATTCAGACTGAGAGCCTGTATATATATATGTTGTAGTCATTGTATATTCAGTAGTTGCCCGTGACACTCGTGATACTAGTTCCTGGCACACACGTGGTATACATTTTTGGGGTTTTGGGATGTATACCTATGTGTATATTTTTTATCGGCTTTGTATCTACTGTGACCTTACCTTCACTCAAGTCTAGTATCATATTAGTTATTATAAATGGGTAACCATGGACTTGTTTGATCGAGAGGGAAGGGTATCACCTAGTGAAAGTTATATCGGCTTGCCTAACCCCGCTGTTGGGCGCCATCGCGACCTGAATTGGGATTTGGGTCGTGAAAATGTGGTATCAGAGCTTTAGGTTCATGTAGTCTCACGAGTCACGGGCAAACCTAATAGAGTCTTGCGGATCGGTACGGAGATGTTTTTACTTATCTTCAGGAGGCTATAGGGCGTTAAGAAACTCCTTTTGTTCATATCCTATCGTGCAACCAATGATGTACTCAAACCTGTTCTTCTATTCTCTCACAGATGGTGAGGACTCGTGCTTCACATGTTCCTGATCCAAGGAAGGCTGCTATCCCCGCCGCTCGAGGCCGTGGTAGGGGCAGGTGTAGGGCTCCTGTTCGTAGTAGGGGGAGGGCGTCCCAGAGCTGTACCGGTTGCACCGATTGAGGATCCTTATGTTGAGGAGCAGGATGAGCTGCCTCCAGTAGTTCCACCACCAGCTGATTTTATGACGACGCCGGGCTTCCAGGAGGTCATGGGCCGTATGCTGAGGTTCATGGATACTATGTCACAGGCGGGGGTACTTCCATCAGATCCTGCTGCTTCTCAGGCAGGAGGGGGAGTTCGGACCCCTACCACTCAGGCTACAGGACCAGCAGCAGCAGTACATCGTACTCCAAATATTCCACCAATGATTGGGGTTCAACCTAGGGTGGCAGCACCAGAGCCCAGGCCAGTTGCAGAGATAGACCAACAAAAGTTGCTAGGTAGATGGAACCAACTTCGCCCTCCGACCTTCGGGGGTGAGCGAGGAGAGGATGCACAGGATTTTATCGAGAGGTGCAGGGACAGACTGCACAACATGAGGATATTAGAGTCACACGGGGTAGATTTCATGACATTTCAGCTTGAGGGTAGAGCTCGCCGCTGGTGGCAGTCATATGTTCTCAGTAGGCTAGCAGGGTCACCACCGGTTACTTGGGAGCAATTTATTCAGTTATTTTTGGACAGATACATTCCACCATCTGAGAGGGAGGAGCTTCCGGGTCAGTTTGAGAGGTTAGAGCAGGGGCAGATGTCTGTGTCAGATTATGAGGCCAGGTTCTCATAGTTGTCTCACCATGCTCTCATGATATTGCCCACAGATGCTGAGAGGGTTCGACGGTTTGTGGCAGGCTTACATCTGGGAGTCAGGACTTCCATGGCCATAGAGGTAGAGATGGGTACCCCATATCAGCTTGTACTCGAGATAACTCAACGTATCGAGGGTTACCATGTGAGGGGCAGGGAGCAGGGTCAGCAAGACAAGAGGGCCAGGTTTGTAGGCGACTTCAGAGGGGCTCCAGCTAGGGCCAGGGGTCAGTACGGAGGTGTCCAAATCAGCAGGCCTTCCTATTCAGCACCTCCAGTACCTCCTAGGGTTGTTCCAGTCAGGCCCCAGTTTAGGGTCATGCCAGAGCGCTCCTATCACCCTTCAGCCATCCAGAATGCACCTAGCAGTTATTCTAGCCATCAGAAATCCTCCGATTTTTATCCCAGTGCTTTACCAGGGGATTCACACCGCTCTTCAGCTAGTCAGGGTTCCTCCTCTTCAGGACAGCAAGCAGTAGTGCCAGGGGGTTGCTTCGAGTATGGGGATCTGGGTCACGCATGGAGGTTTTGTCCCAAGAATCGGGGCAAGGCCGTGCAGCAGAGCCAGCAGCCTATGATTACAGCATTAGCAGCACGACCACTTAGGGGTGGAGGTCAGATCGGCAGGGGCCGTCCTAGAGGGGGAGGCCAGTAAGGAAGGGGTCGTTCAACTCCAACTCGTCCTGGGGGAGCTCCGTCATCAGGTGCTCCAGCTAGATTTTATGCTATTCTAGCTAGGGCAGGCGCAGTGGCATCAGACGATGTGATTACAGGTATTATTTTGGTCTGTGGTAGAGAGGCTTCATTACTATTTGATCCAGGGTCTACTTATTTATATGTTTCAGCCTTATTTGCCCATTCTCTGGATGTTATTTGTGAGTCTTTGGGTTCTTCCTTGTATGTATCCACTCTTGTGGGCGACTCTGTAATGGTAGACCGGGTCTACCGGTCTTGTATAATTACCTTCCGTGAGTTTGAAACTAGAGTCGACCTGTTGTTGCTTGATATGGTTGATTTCGAGGTCATCTTGGGCATGGATTGGTTATCCCCTCATCATGTTGTCCTGGATTGCCATGCCAAGACAGTTACATTAGCCATGCCTGGGTCGCCGAGGTTAGAGTAGAAGGGTGCTTCCGTTGGTGCCTTCAGCCGGGTCATTTCGTTCATGAAAGCTCGGCACATGGTCGAGAAAGGGTGTCTGTCTTATCTTGCTTATGTGCGGGACACCACCACCAAGTCTCCTACCCTTGATTCAGTGCCTGTCGTTCGGGAGTTTCCGGATGTGTTTCCTTCAGATCTTCCAGGCATGCCTCCAGATCGAGATATAGATTTCTGCATTGACTTTTGCTCCAGATACTCATCCTATTTCTATTCCTCCTTATCGTATGGATCCTAAGGAGCTAAAAGAGTTGAAAGAGCAGCTTGAGGAGTTGTTGGCCAAGGGGTTTATTGGGCCGAGCGTGTCGCCGTGGGGTGCTCCAGTCCTATTTGTGAAGAAGAATGATGGGTTTATGCGGATGTGTATTAACTACCGCCAGTTGAATAAGGTGACCATCAAGAACAAGTATCCTCTGCCGCGCATTGATGATTTGTTTGATCAGCTACAGGGTGCTCGTGTGTTCTCTAAGATTGATCTGAGGTCGGGTTATCACCAGTTGAAGATTCGGGCTTCTGATGTCCCGAAGACTGCATTTCGTACCAGATATGGCCACTATGAGTTCTTAGTGATGTCCTTTGGCTTGACTAATGCCCCAGCAACATTTATGGACTTGATGAATAGGGTGTTCAGGCCGTATATCGACTCCTTCGTTATTATTTTCATTGATGATATATTGGTCTACTCACGGAGCCTGGGAGAGCACGAGCAGCATTTGAGAGTTGTACTTCAGACCTTGCGAGAGCAGAAGCTATATGCTAAATTCTCCAAGTGCGAGTTTTGGCTAGAGTCCGTGGCATTTCTGGGGCACGTGGTTTCAGGTGAGGGTATCAAGGTTGATCCGCAGAAGATTGAGGTAGTTCAAAGTTGGCCACGTCCTACTTCAGCTTCAGAGATCAGGAGTTTTCTGGGTTTAGCAGGTTATTATCGTCGATTCGTGGAGGGATTCTCTTCTATTGCCGCTCCACTGACTAGATTGACTTAGAAGAATGCTCCATTTCAGTGGTCCGACGATTGTGAGGCGAGCTTTCAGAAGCTCAAATCAGCATTGACTTCAGCACTAGTGTTATCATTGCCTTCTGAGTCTGGAGTGTACACAGTGTATTGCGACGCCTCGCGCGTCAGATTGGGATGCTTCGCGACAGCTGAAGGTCCATGAAAAGACTTACCCTGTGCACGATTTAGAGTTGGCGGTGATTGTTCATGCTTTGAAGATATGGCGGCATTATTTGTACGGTGTATCTTGTAAGGTCTATACCGACCACCGCAGCCTGCAGTACTTACTCAAGCAGAGGGACCTTAATTTGAGGCAGCGGAGGTGGCTTGAGTTGTTAAAAGACTATGATCTCACTATTCTGTATCACCCGGGCAAAGCAAATGTTGTAGCGGATGCCTTGAGCAGGCGGGCAGCTAGTATGGGTAGTTTGGCCTACATTGCAGCTGAGGAGAGACCTTTAGCCATGGACATTCAGCCCTCGGCCAATCGCCTGGTGAGATTTGATCTTTCCGAGCCTCGTCGAGTTCTAGCTCATGTGATTGCTCAGCCTTCATTATTTGGAGAGATTAAGGCTCGACGGTTTGATGATCCACATCTAGCAGAGCTACAGGATACGGTGGTCCAGGGCAGGGCCAAGGAGATTACTTTAGGCGAGGATGGTGTTCTGCGACTCCGGTGCCGGTTGTGTGTTCCTAATGTTGATGGCCTGAGGGAGAGGATTCTAGCAGAGGCTCACAGTTCTCGGTATTCTATCCACCCAGGAGCTACGAAGATGTACCGTGATTTGAAGCAGCACTACTGGTGGAGGCGGATGAAGAAAGACATTGTTCAGCATGTGGCTAGGTGTCTTAATTTTCAGCAGGTTAAGTACGAGCATCGGCGGCCAGGAGGCTTGTTTCAGCAGATGCCCATTCCTCGGTGGAAATGGGAGCGTATCACTATGGAATTCGTGATTGGGTTGCCTCGGACTTTGCGAAAGGTTGACGCGGTTTGGGTCATTGTGGATAGACTAATCAAATCGGCACATTTCATTTCTGTGGCTACTAATTACACTACAGAGAGGTTGGCTCAGATTTATCTTCGTGAGATAGTCCGGTTGCATGGTGTGCCGGTGTCTATCATTTCAGATCGGGGTCCTCAGTTCACTTCGCACTTTTGGAGATCTTTGCACGGCGAGATGGGTACTCAGATAGACCTCAGTTCAGCTTTTCACCCTCAGACTGATGGCCAGTCAGAGCGTACAGCTCAGATTCTGGAAGATATGCTCAGGGCTTGCGTGATTGATTTTGGGGGACAGTGGAACCAATTCCTACCTTTGGCGGAGTTTGCATACAATAATAGTTATCAGTCTAGCATCGAGATGGCCCCATTTGAGGCTTTATATGGTCGGCGATGCCGTTCTCCGATTGGGTGGTTCGAGCCTGGTGAGGCCAAGTTATACGGTACAGATCTGGTCAGAGATGCCTTGGAAAAGGTGAAGATTATTCAGGAGAGGCTCCGTACAGCGCAGTCTAGGAAGAAGAGCTACGCAGATCAACGGGCACGTAATGTAGCATTCATGGAGGGACATAAGGTTATGTTGAAGGTTTCGCCGATGAAGGGCATTATGAGATTTGGGAAGAAAGGCAAGCTGAGCCCCAGATTTATAGGTCCTTTCGAGGTGCTGAAGCGGGTTGGAGAGGTTGCTTATGAGCTTGCTTTGCCTCCAGCCTTATGAGGAGTTCACCCAGTTTTTCATGTTTCCATGCTTCGGAGGTATCACGTCGACTTCTCACACGTGGTTGATTATAGTACAATTCAGTTAGATGAGAAGTTGGGCTACGGGGAGGAGCCAGTGGCCATTATTGGTAGGCAGGACCACCAGTTGAGGTCTAAGACAGTTTCTACGGTTAAGGTCCAGTGGAGGGGCAACCAGTTGATGAGGCGACTTGGAATTCCGAGCAGGACATGCGGAGCAGATATCCACAGCTATTCAGCACCCCGGGTATGATTCTAGTCCCGTTAGGGGACGAACGTTTGTTTAAGAGGGGGAGAATGTAACGACCCAGCCGGTCGTTTTGCGTATTAAGATCCCATTTCCCTAAATGAAACCTTCCATAGCGGCTATTGGTTCTTTATGACTCGCGGGAGCGGGTGGTCTAGGATTTGGGAATGATTTGGATGGTGTAGGAACACTTGGTTCCTTAAGGCTCGCCTATTTGGCGAAGTTTGACTTCGATCAACATTTTGAGAAAACGACCTCGGAATCGAGTTCTGATAGCTCCAGTAGCTCTGTATGATGATTTCGGACTTGGGCGTAAGTTCGGCTCGGGTTTCTGATGACCCGCGAGCATTTCGGCGCCCGAAATGGAAATCAGGATTTCCTTTAGTTAGAATTTGGCCTGGAACAGGACTTCATGCTATCGGGGTCCGAATGGAATTCCGGGACCGACAATAGTTCCGTGCAGTCATTTATGACTTGTCTTCAAAATTTGGGGTCATTCTGAATAGTATAGACCCGTTCGGCGCAATTAAAAATGAAATCTAGAGTTCTTAAAGTCTTAAGTTTGAATTCAAGGGCTTCGGAGGGTGGTTTCAAGTTCTAGTGATGTTTGGAGTGTTCCGTGAGCCCGAGCGAGTCCGTCATATGATTTGGGACTTGTTGGTATATTTTGTCGGAGGCTCGGGTGGGCCAAAGGGCTTCCCGTACCCCGCACAGGGCAAAAAACCAACACAATCAACTACTGGTATGGCTGCTTCTAATGTGATCGCACCTGCGGTCTACCAGTCGCAGGTGCGAGACCGCACCTGCGGTCCTAGCCTCGCAGGTGCGAAAAGCCCATAGACCCCTCTACCTCCGCAGGTGCGGACTTGTGCCCACTGGTGCGAGTCCGCTGGTGCGGAAATCCTCCGTAGGTGCGAGTTCGCTGGTGCGGACTTCCCCTCGCAGGTGCGACCCCAGCTCCCAGGCCCAGCCTCCGCAGGTGCGGACTTGTGCCCACTGGTGCGAGTCCGCTGGTGCGGAAATCCTCCGTAGGTGCGAGTTCGCTGGTGCGGACTTCCCCTCGCAGGTGCGACCCCAGCTCCCAGGCCCAGCCTCCGCAGGTGCGGCCAATTTTTTGAAGGTACGGGACTGCACCTGCGGCCCCAAAGTCGCTGGTGCGAGAGTCCCTGTAGGCAGCCTATATTTATGTTCCAAACACGGGTCTCCTTCATTTTTCAACCCTTTCACCTCCATTAGAGAGTTCTAGGAGCTTCAAGAACCTGCTCTCGACCTAAATTCAGCAGAGGTAAGTAAATTCTTTTCATTTATCTAGTTTCATACATGAATTAACAAAAAAAATCAACTACTAATTCTTGGAAAAATCTAGGTTTTGGGTTGTAAATGGGATTTTGGAAAATTAGTGAATTACCCCTTCTTAGCCATTGAATTCCTAAATAAATTATGTAATTACGATCCTTAGACTAAGGGTAATTTAATCCTTCAAGAATTTTCAAAATCCGAAAGCGTGGGCCCGGGGTCGAAATTTCAAAAATCGCCAAGAATGTTAAACTTTAGGAATTCTTGCTAATTCTCCTTCTTGAACCTTAAATTGATTCAATTATGTTATGTTTGGCTAGTTGTGTACCCTCAAGAGTAGTTTCGTAGTTTTGGGCGCATTTTTTGATCCGGTCCTTGGTCCGAGGAGTTCTTTTATCGAGGTGAGTCTCCTTTTTAACCTTGTAAGAGGGAAAATGTCCCTCTAGGTAACCTTGTTTGCTATGTGATCTTTTTTGGGGGCTACGTACGCACCGAGTGACGAGAATCCGTACGTAGTGGCTATTACTGCTTCGTCTGGGTAGTTAGAACACAACAAACTCATTGTTTTCCTCTGTTGTAGCATAGATGTTAGTTTTATACTTGTGTGATTGGTATTGTTGTCTTTGAATGTCTGGTACTTGGCTTGATTTAAGAGGTGATAAGAGAGCCACAACAGAGTGATGATTGATTATATTATGGGATCGGGTCGTACGCCACGACAGAGTGATGATTGATTATATTATGGGATTGGGCCGTATGCCACGGCAGAGTGATGACTGATTATATTATGGGATCGGGCCGTACGCCACGGCGAGATTGAGACTACCAGGGTGGAATCGGGTCGTACGCCACGGAGAGATTGAGACTACCAGGGTGGGATCGGGCCGTACGCCACGGCGAGATTGAGACTACCAGGGTGGGATCGGGCCGTAGGCCACTGCGAGATTGAGACTACGAGGGTGGGATCGGGTCGTATGCCACAGCGAGATTGAGAGATATCAAACTTGTTTGATTTGAGATTGTTATTTGATGCGGGGTATTGCTGTACTTGATTATTGTTTTACTTGCCTACATTTTTCTTTACATCCTACTTACTTTACGACTGTTGGACCTTAGTGAGTATCGAGTCGACCTCTCGTCACTACTTCTTCGA
>ML259548.1:508-11295 GCA_005239495.1 Nicotiana undulata | reverse complement strand
CTCTGTCTATTTCATTCAGACTGAGACCTTGTATATATATATGTTGTAGTCATTGTATATTCAGTAGTTGCCCGTGAAACTCGTGACACTAGTTCCTGGCACACACGCGGTATACATTTTTGGGGTTTTGGGATGTATATCTATGTGTATGTTTTATTTCGGCTTGGTATCTATTATGACTTTATCTTCACTCAAGGCTAGTATCATATTAGTTATTATAAATGGGTAACCATGGACTTGTTTGATCGAGTGGGAAGGGTATCACTTAGTGAAAGTTATATCGGCTTGCCAAACCCCTATGTTGGGCGCCATCGCGACCTGAATTGGGATTTGGGTCGTGACACCTAGTTTCACCTTTTTCTACTTATTGTTCCCAATTAAATACTTCAAAAACATGTAATCTTGACGGATTATTCGATGATAATTTAATATTATGGATTAGAAATGATCACAAGTGACTTACCTCAAGATTTCCAATGATTTCTTGCTCAAAATCGCCCCAAGCCGTGTTCTTTCGCCAAAAAATGCAATCGGCAAAAAAAACTGAACAGCATTAAAAAGACCCAATTCTGGTCGCTAAAAGAAAAATCCCATCGCTAAAAGTGCCAAATATGGTCGCTAAAGGTGCGCACCAGATCATGTTGCACCAGTAATGTTTATTTTCACTAAAAAGGCTCTAACTCCACCATACGAACTCGGAATTCGATGATTCTTGTTCCTATGAGTCACAAATAATAATACAAACATAGTCCTTCAATCGAAACTCCATTTGGAGCTCATTTGCTCAGTGCGATACTCATTTCGCTCGTCAAACAATTAACTCACATTTCGCATCAAAAACCCAATCGCTACTTGATGAAATTAGACCAAACTTTCCAGATCACTCCTATAATTCATTATCAAAATCCTGGAAGTCTCGAAATCAAATTTCGATCTCTACAACTAAAAATGGACCTTTGGATCATTACATGCTTATGCTCAAAACGCCAAAATCTTCCAGAAACTCTTCCAAAACTTATCTGAGCCTCATGGGACCCCAACCAAGTATACTAACAAGTCCCATAGTATGAAACAAACTTAGTCGAGCCTTCGAATCACCAAAAACAACGCAAAAATACTAAATTCACCTCGGATTCAAGCCTATGAACTTTGAAACTTCTAAATTCCACCAAAGATGCCGAAACCAACCAAAACACATCTGAATGGCCTAAAAATTTGCACACACGTCCAAAATGACACTACGAACCTACTCCAACTTCCGGATTTCCATTCCGACCCCGATAGCCTATTTTCCATTGCCGACTGAAAATCACCAAAAACTAACTTTCGCCAATTCAAGCCTAATTCTACACCGGACATCAAAACCACATTACGAACACACTCCTAAGCTCCAAATCACCTAACGAAGCTATCTG
Source organism: Nicotiana undulata (assembly GCA_005239495.1). NCBI lineage: Eukaryota > Viridiplantae > Streptophyta > Magnoliopsida > Solanales > Solanaceae > Nicotiana > Nicotiana undulata. Next base: position 9,880 of record ML259548.1, on the reverse strand, counting down.
AGCCATAAAATCTACATTCCAAGGTCGTTTACCAATAAGTCAACTCGTAGTTGACTTTTTCAACTATTAGGCCAATATAAGAGAATAAGTGTCTCAGTTCTCACCAGGACCACTCCGAACCCCAAACAACCGACTCAACACATCATAATTAAGTTAATTAACACATAACAAAGCTGAAACAGGGGAAACGTGGAAAATCTTACGGAACGGCCGACCGGGTCGTTACATTCTCCCCCACTTAAACATACGTTCGTCCTCGAACGTTCCTAGAGTTGTTCCATACACCACCAAAATTGTTGTGTAACCTACCATGCACATATCCAGAGGTGATCTCACGTCACTCTACCCCATATAGGTCTGATAGCACAACACAGTTGAAACTTCGAAATCCAATCCTGACCCATAACCTTAGAATAAAGTTTCCACTTCCGAAATAATTTGCAAGATCAAATCCCACAACTATAAGCTGAAATAGTCTGCACACGCTGTATCCAGCCATATCTGTACCACCAGATGAAATCACATAATACACCGCATGACTCAATCACTCATAGCGATAACTCTTAATCACAATAGCTGCTCAAACAACTCAACACCGGAACATACCCTCTTATCAAACCATGCCTCGCTCTAACACTTCCATATACTGCCGATGATGAAAGAGACACGTAGAAACTAGCAACCATTCGTCCGATCAGTATCAATAGCATCTAGAGCCATAACTTGTGCAACTCGTGCACTCAATAATAACATCCCAAGAGCTTAATTCATAAAATAGAAGATTCACACGAGAGGACTATCCTGCCATTAACTATTACCATCATGGCATCATGCTAGAATCCTGGCACACACCGTAAAATCAGAACACACAAATCTGACACCAAGGATCATACCTCTACCTAACTCTGCTGCAACGCGTGATCCCATTCCAACGCTGGACCACATAAAATACTTCAAGCCATCTTGCTCAAAATCAATAACCATGTGAAATTCAACATAAAGTACTCAAAGTGCATTACCATAACCACGGGGGAAATCGGACGATACCATGCCACCCGTACCAGCAATAACATAACCAACACGTCTCAATCCTGCAGCACCCAATTACTTACCTTACTCAAATCTAGCTAATATGCTCACTTAGAACCGCACCCTATGCACATACAACCAATGATCACAACTCCTCGAACACTGAAAGGTAACTCATAGATCACTCCAATACACGAATAAAGCTCAATGACAATCAAATGGTACATCCCTCAACAATAGCAATTTGGGGTCAACAATTCCGACTCAGTGTAGAACACACACCCATACTGGCCTACCAATAATTATATTCTAAATCAAATCTGGTCATCCACAACAGGTAGATAACTCTCCAAAGGTTTATGATGACTGAATCACGACATATACTAACACCTATCTAGCTATGCTCGCATCCTCGTAGTTCACAACTACAAAAAAAAAATTGTTTATGAAAACTCCAAGTCTCGAAGTCCCTGAAGTGCACAAATTACTATATCTGATCCCCGGCTGCACCACTCGAATATATAACTTGACTCCAATACTCAATCATTCCACGAGGATACTCCTATAATTCTTCTATGCCACCAACAAACTTGAATATCGGTAGTCGATCAAACAAAAGAACGTCGTAACACCAATGAAGCACCCTTACTCAAACACGTTGCCTTAAACACATTGTCCTTTATGAATGTATACTCTCATCCATCCACCCAATAGTGGTATCCTTTACCTAATCATCTGAAACTTCCAGTTCTGACCTTTCTTCCAGAACTGAACCGTGACCTCACATATGCCACTCTCCACTATACACAAAATACCGCATACGCCATGCAATCCTATGATAAATATGAGAACTTCATGCTCCCTTCCTAGCCACAAACAACTACGTACCCAACTAGCCAAGAACTTTGCATTGATCCCATTTAGAAGCAAAATCACTATACATCACATGGACGTCCCGCTAGTAGAAATATACATATCCAACTTTGGTAGAAACCATCAAGAACTCTCTGAATCCCATTTGTACAATGCCAAACCGTCAAGACAGAATCCTTCCAACTCGACCAAGCTACGCACGCCACCAAATCCCAAGAGAATTGCTAAGAAACACTTGTAACAACTCATTACCTTATAAGAACCCAAAGAACTAACCATATCCCTTATCATGCCGATCCGACCTACTACCAAGCTGTCCTATTTACCCAGGCTCCTTCTGACTTACCTTCGAATTGATACTTATTTTGCCATAATACTGCAATTCTCAGTCCCGACTCACCGCACGAAACCCGAGCATAAAAATATACCGTCTAAGACTCATAATCCGATGAATAATCTCTCAAGTACCACATTAAAAATACTTACCCTGAAGAGACTTCATGCGAATATAAAGTCATTACCTTCGCTTTCCTGATACTGATGAACAGAATCCATGATAATGTAAATACACCACAAGCCTTGACACCTTTCACGTAAATCTCAGTTCTATCCCCTTTCACACCTTGAAGACCCTCAATCGCTACATATAACCTTGAATCCGTCTGAACCATTCTCGAACGTCATTCACTCTACGCAATTTCAATTACACTAACCAAGTAAACAGAACGACCTGACCCCGCTTGCAATCCACACACTAGGAAAGTAATCCACACATTTAGAGCAACAAGCAAACTCATACACTGCACACTACCCTTTCAAGTACAACTCAATCATTCAATAAATTCCATTATCCGTAAGGTACATTAAGACCTGTATCGAAGAATTTCCCGTTACTCGAGCCATTCCCAGACTCCACCTCTGCAGGGCAATAACTGATTCACCAACATACCTCGAACCGAAACAAATACAACACATAATCATGTAATCTACTTATCAATAACGAACTCCCCCACTTGGCTCAAAGACAAGGATCAAGACAAACAATAACTCGTGATGCCCACACATTATCACTGCCACCACACTGTTGTGGGATTCAACTAAATCCTCCATACGCTCATATGACCCAGACCATCTAACCCTCAACTCGTATGCAAATCTCGTATTCACCATTGTAATGATCATGCCAACTCCCACAAGTGAGCTAAACTCAAATTACAACATACATCATCTACTGGTAGAAAAGAACTTACTACATATCAACATAAGGATCACATACCTTAGGACAACCCGCAGGATATACCCCTGCCTGCTTAGCTTCAAAATGATATCCCTCTATACAGTTCTGAAACTCATAGCTATCACGCAATCATTATCTTCCTACATTAGAACACAACCACTGTCTGCCCTCGAGACATCTCATAAAGCGGTATAAGAACCCGAAGCTGATGGCAATACTAACACTGGAGCTGTGGTCAAGGAATTCTTGAGCTTCTGGAAGCTCTACTCACACTCGTCTGACCACATAGATACCTTCACTGGACACCACGTGTCCCATGAATGCTACTGAACTGAGCCAAAAATTCACACTTGGAGAACTTTGCACAAAGCTTCTCCTCCCTATATCCTTGTAATACCATCATCAAATGCTGAATATGCTATCCCTACCTACGAGAGTACGGCAGGATGCCATCAATAAATACAATAAAAAATGAGTGCAATCACTGCCTGAATAAACCGCTAATCAAATACATGAATGCTACTGGAGCATTGGTCAGCTCAAAAGACATCACAAGAACTCAGATCACGACCGAAGGATCCGCTTCACTCCACATCTAAACAACATGAGAGGTCATTCACTACACTCCCAGCTCGAATCCATATTCTAATTTAAGACTGAAGTCAATTACTCAATGATTCTTGCTACATCTCCCGCTAATCCATTTTTGTCACAATCAAACAACCTGAACACATCTAACTATCAATCACATTTACCACGCAGTCATCTAGTCACAAGTTCCATCAATAAGGACACCAACGGACATATAAGTCCCCCAACACATGTGCCCACACAAATGAAATCTCAACACTCAATCCACAGACAAAATACGACCTCGAGTCCTTCCGGCTGGCCCATTATCAACATGTTAAATATCAAATCTCACCCATGGAAGTCACAAGCCGCCGACGCATAACTGATACCAAGCGCTCGCGTGCGCATTCGAATACATGAAAGGAATTCAAAAAGTTACGCTTTTGGCTGAATAAATGGATTCACACGACAAGAATTCAAGAATGTGGAATGTTTTCTAAGGGTTCTGCAGCCTCTCGAAGATAAGTACAGACGTCTCCGTACCGATCTGCAAGACTCTACTAAACCTGCTCATGACCGTTCAGTCCTATGTAACCTAGAGCTTTGATACCAACTTGTCACGACCCCAAATCCTAACAGGTCGTGATGGCGCCTATCGTGGAACTAGGCTAGACAACCATCACGTAACTACACACTTAGTTTAATCAAATATCGCAATATCATGTAATATCAGCATAGCAAGTATGAAAATTTCCTAAGTCTTTAAACAAATATAAAAATAATCCACTGTCTAAAAAATTCCCCCAGGACTTGAGTCAACATGGTCATGAGCATCTAAGAAATAAAAATAACTCTTCTAATGTCATAAATAATGTCTAGGAATCAAATGCTAATACTGATAAGGAAGGGAAATGAAGAAGATGCGGACGCTGGACAACTACCTCGATATCCCGTAAATGCTGCTGATAACGAGCGAATATGGCTATTGCTCCGCACTAGTACCTGGATCTGTGCACAGAGGTACATGGAGTAATGATGGGTACGCCAACTCAGTAGTAATGAAAATAAATCACAGTTTGAAGAATAAGAAACACACAGAATAATTACACCAATCCACAAAAAAGTAAAATACCACGGTTCAAATAAGTGTATATAAGTTCAAACCAGTTTCCGTAAAATTCTTTAAAACAAGTATATTTTCCAGTATTTCTCGGTAAAACTCTCAAAATATCAGTTTGAAAAATGAAGTGAATCATGGTCAAAACGCAGTAAAATATCATCATACATCTGCCCCTAGGGCCATAATCATCACTCGTAAATATTCCCTCAGCACCTCACCATCTCTCTGTAGTAGTCACTCAGCACCTCACAATCACTCATGCCTCCAAATCACTCATCACTCGGCACTCGCACTTAGTAGGTACCTGCGCTCACTGGGGGTGTGTACAGACTCCGTAGGGGCTCCTTCAGCCCAAGTGCTATAAATAAGCCAAATCATGGCATCAATCACTCTCAGGCACTCGACCTCTCTCATATCATAATATCCTCACAATGTAGGCTCTCGGCCTTACTCAGTCAGACACTCTCAATATGCCACTCGGGCCATAAATATACCGGGTTCTCGACCCAAAAATAGTATTCCATTTTCAAGAAATAATATCAACATAATCTAAGTGTCAAAATAATTATCAAGAAGGACTGAGTGAAAAATCATAACATATCAAGTGAGGAATATCAGTAAAATATCCCCCAAGGGGTTAAACAGATCGACACTAGGCCACAAACATGGCTTACAGCCCAAATATATCAAAATTATATCAATACTATTAAGCATAGGCTTTAAAAGAGATTTCGCAACTCAATAGTCACCTAAAAAGGAATATATTTCCAAATTCCCAATTTGTGCACGCCAAACCCGTGAAAGGATGCAAAGTCCGGGGTTTCATACCCTCATGACAGGATTTAAAGACATTACTTACCTCGAACTAGCCTGAAAAGCTACTCTGCAACACGTTTGCCTCTCGTATCAACTTCTGAGTGCTCCAAATCTACCAAGTTCATATTTGTATCATCAAATTAGGCTAAAGGAATGAATTCCAATTGAAAAATATCGATATTAAGTACAAAATCAGAAATCAGTCAAAACCCAACCCCTAAGACCGCATCCCGGAACTCGACAAACTTTATACCAAAATGTTCTTCATCGTCACACGAGTCCGTACATATAAAGAACTCAAAAATCGGAGTTCGTTTAACCCCTCAAATCGCCTCTAAAAGATCTCTTAAACTCAAGCCTTAGTTTCACCTTTTTCTACCGATTTTTCCCATTAAACACTTCAAAAACATGTAATCTTGTCGGATTATTCGATGATAATTTAATATTATGGATTAGAAATGATCACAAGTGACTTACCTCAAGATTTTCCATGATTTCTTGCTCAAAATTTCCCCAAGCCGTGTTCTTTCGCCCAAATAACGCTAAAATGTGCAAAACAAAACTGAACAGCATTAAAAAGACCCAATTCTGGTCGCTAAAAGAAAAATCCCGTCGCTAAAAGTGCCAAATCTGGTAGCTAAAGGTGCGCACCAGATCCTGTTGCACCAACAATGTTTATTTTCATTAAAAAGGCTCTAACTCCACCATACGAACTCGCAATTCGATTATTCTTGTTCCTATGAATCATAAATAATAATACAAACATAGTCCTTCAATCGAAACTCAATTCAGAGCTCATTTGCTCAGTGCGATACTCATTTTGCTCGTTAAATAATTAACTCACATTTCGCATAAAAAACGCAATCGCAACTTGATGAAATTAGACAAAACTTTTCAGATCACTCCTATAATTCATTATCAAAATCCCGGAAGTCTCAAAATCAAATTTTGATCTCTACAACTAAAAATAGACCTTTGGATCATTACATGCTTATGCTCAAAACGCCAAAATCTTCAAAAACCTCTTCCAAAACTTATCCGAGCCTCATGGGACCCCAATCAAGTATACTAACAAGTCCCATAATATGACACAAACTAAGTCGAGCCTTTCGAATCACCGAAAATAACGCAAAAATACTAAATTCACCTCGGATTCAAGCCTATGAACTTTAAAACTTCTAAATTCCACCAAAGATGCTGAAACCAACCAAAACACATCCGAATGACCTAAAAATTTGCACACATGTCCAAAATGACACTACGAACCTGCTCCAACTTCCGGAATTCTATTCCGCCCCCCAATAGCCTATTTTCCATTGCCGACTGAAAATCGTCAAAAACTAACTTTCTCCAATTCAAGCCTAATTCTACACCCGACATCAAAACCACATTCCGAACACACTCCTAAGCCCCAAATCACCTAACGAAGCTATCTGAGCTATAAAATCTACATTCCGATATCGTTTACCAATAAGTCAACTCCCAGTTGACTTTTCAACTATTAAGCCAATTTTAGAGACTAAGTGTCTCAGTTCTCACCACGACCACTTCGAACCCGAAACAACTGACCCAACACATAATAATTAGTTTAATTAACACATAACAAAGCTGAAACAGGGGAAACAGGTCCAATCTTACCGAATGGCCGACCGGGTCGTTACAACGAAGGTCTTAGCGAAGTGTCGTTCGTCTTTTTTTCCTTTTAAAGGTACAGTTTGCACTAGAGAAAATAGTCATTTAACTATTTTTTTCTAATTTTTAGGAATATTCATTTGACTGATACCCTAATATTTAAGAATAGTCAACTAATTATTTTTCTAATATTCTAGCTGTAATTTTTCAATTTCTTTCCATACTAGAATTTCAAAGATGTCCAATTCACACTAGGAATCTTAGATAATTAATTTAAATTTTTATTTTCTTTCGTAGGAATGATTAGTTTTTCTTCACCAACAAAGTTTCGTTTGCTTTCTGTCATGACCCAAATTCCCACCCTTTGGGCCGTGACTGCGCCTAACGTTGAACCCGCTAGGCCAGCCAACGTATAACTTGCAATAGTAATTTAATATCATTTAATACTGAACGAAACGAAGGTTCGTCACTTTCGACAAAATCCCAACAAAATCCTGAAAGTAATGCTTAAATAAAATTAACGAAACTTTAAGAATGCGGAGAATAAAGACATGACAAACATGAAATAACATAAAAACTTCCCACATTAGTAATTCTTAAAACTTTACTAAGCCTTCCGAATCCCTTCGATTGTTTCACAGCAGAGAAATAATAACAATATCTTAGAAAAACTCAAAATGAACTGATAAGACATCTACAATGAACAATCCCAAAACCGGGCTATCACATTCCCACGGACTAACTACTGGAATACTAAATACAAGTCTGGAAATGAAAATACAACATTGTCTTGGAAATAAGAAGATAGACAATGAAACGGTAAAGGGGAGAAGCCTCGGGATCCACGAACGCCAGTGTATACCTCGAAGCTCTGACGTGGACTGAAGGTATCTCCCTCAGAACGCTCCACGGGGTCCGGTAGCAGGGTCTGCACAACACAAGGAAGTGCAGTGTAGTATCAGTACAACCGACCCCATGTACTGAGTAAGTGCCAAGCCTAACCTCGGCCGAAGTAGTGACGAGGCTAGACTTGACGTTAACGATAACCTGTCCTATTCTACAGTAGGTAACATGAAATAATACAAAGCATGAGATAAACCAGCAAGTAGGGGATACGGGAGCAGTAAAAGGGGAACAAGTGGAATAAAACAGCCACATCGACAGATAGGAATAATCCAGAGAAAACAACCCAATAAAATCGACAACGAAACGCGATAAATAGCGGAAAAATAAACAATGGCACGACATCACCCTTCGTGCTTTTACTCTCTTCCTCACAATGCAATTTCATCAAATATAATGGCACGTCATCACCCTTCGTGCTTTAACTCTCTTCCTCACAATGCAAAGTACAATGAATCATGGCACGGCATCACCCTTCGTGCTTTAACTCTCTTCCTCACAATGCAATGAAATCAAGTATTATAGCACGGCATCACCCTTCGTGCTTTACACTCTTCCTCACAAAACAATAACAAATAACTGGTAAGGAGTACAGCATAGTGGAAACAAACAATTCCAAACACCCGGCAAGGGGGAAATACCAAGTAGTAATTCAAGAATGCCCGACAAGGGTCTCAGCTATAACCAATTACCTCAATCACGTACTTTACACTTGTACTAACATTCGTACCAACACTTCTCAACTCAATAGCCAATACTTTCAATCAAGAATAAATTGCCAAGTAAAAACAATCTCGAAATATACTAAACATGGGAGGAATACTACAGTTTCTATCAACATAGACTCACGGGCATGCTTAACACACATTGCATAGGTACTCGTCACCTCACCTATGAAATGAACATGATATTCACTTAGCAAATAGAAAATAATACCTATTCTCTCACCAAAGTTAGGCAAGACACTTACCTCGGGTCCAAAATATAGCAATCAACGCTCTAAGACCGCTTTTCCTTTTGAATTCAACTCCGGAACCACAATATCTAAGCATAATTAATTTAAGTGTATCAATAATAACTCAATAATACCATCCCATAGCCTAAATACACAATTCCCACCTTTCTTTCAAAATTTCCAAAATTCGACCCCGGGCCCACGTGGTCTAAACTCGAGGTTCGGACCAAAACC
>ML259547.1:0-41528 GCA_005239495.1 Nicotiana undulata | reverse complement strand
TGCTTATTTCCACTATGCTGTACTCCTTGCCATGTTATCTGTTATTGTTTGGTGAGGAAGAGTGTAAAGCACGAAGGGTGATGCCGTGCCATGATATTTGATTACATTGCATAGTGAGGAAGAGTGTAAAGCACGAAGGGTGATGCCGTGCCATGATTCATATTGATTATAAGCACGAAGGTAAATGTCGTGCCATGACTTTTATTGATTATAAGCACGAAGGTTAATGCCGTGCCATGATACATTGTACATTGCATTGTGAGGAAGAGAGTAAAAGCACGAAGGGTGATGTCGTGCCATGATATTTGATTACATTGCATTGTGAGGAGGACTGTAAAAGCACGAAGGGTGATGTCGTTCCATTGTTTACTTTTCTGATATTTATACTTGCTTCGTGGGCTATTGTATTAGATGCCTCCCTTGTTTACTTCTATCTGTCAATTAGACTGCTCCCCTTCACTTGTTTCCCCTTACTGCTCCCGTATCCGTCACTTGTTGCTTATCTCTTGCCTGGTATTATCCTCGTTACCTGCTGTAGAATAGGACAGGTTATCGTTATCGTCAAGTCTAGCCTCGTCACTACTTCGGCCGAGGTTAGGCTCGGCACTTACTCAGTACATGGGGTCGGTTGTACTGATGCTACACTGCACTTCTTAATGTTGTGCAGATAACGCATCCAGACCCAGTGGACCGCATTGAGGGAGTAACCTTCAGTCCACCCAGAGCTTCAAGGTATACCCGCTGGCGTTCGTGGGCCTTGGTGTCTCTCCTACATTCGGATTCCTCATTGTCTTATTTTTCTCTTAGTTCCAAGACAATTGTATATTTCTTTCCAGACCGTGTATTTAGCACTCGGGTTAGATAGTCCGTGAGATTGTGACACCCCGGTTTTTGGGATTTTGCGATGTTGTTGCCTTTATCATTTCATTATGCATTTTGGGAATATTATTACTTTTCTGCTGTAAAAACTTTTGAAGTGATTTGGAAATGATCAGTAAAGATTGAAAGTTAAGGAAATTGAGACATTCCAGTAGAGATGGGAAAGTTAATTGGTTTTATTTCTGTTACGTTATTTTATAGATGTCAAAGTGTTGTGTACGTTGGCTTGTCTAGCGGGTTCAAAGTTAGACGCAGTCACGACCTGAAAGGTGGGATTTCGGGTTGTGACAACCGGTTGGGACATCCTTGTTATAATATGATGCGCAAAATAATTAAAAATTCACATGGTCATTCATTGAAGAACCAGAAGATTCTTCTAACTAAAGAATTCTCTTGTGCTGCATGTTCCCAGGAAAATTGATTATTAGACCATCAGTAATTAAAGTTGGAGTTGAATCTCATTCATTTTTGGAACGTATACAGGGTGATATATATGGGGTCATACACCCTCCATGTGGACCATTCAGATAGTATATGGTTTTGATAGATACGTCTACAAGGTGGTCACATGTGTGCTTGTTATCAACCCGCAATTTGGCCTTTGTGAGGTTACTAGCTCAATTAATAAGATTAAGAGCACAGTTTCCAGATTATACAATTAAGACACTTCCTCTTGATAATGCTGGAGAATTTAGGTCCCAGGTCTTTAATGATTATTGCATGTCAACTGGGATAACAATTGAGCATCCAGTTGCTCATGTTCATACTCAAAATGGTTTAGCGGAATCATTGATCAAACACCTCGAATTAATTTCTAGACCAATGCTTATAAGAACAAAAACTTCTCATTTCTGCATGAGGCCATGCTATTTTGCATGCAGCAGCTCTTGTGCGGATCAGACCTACAAGTTATCATAAAGTCTTCCCACTACAATTGGCTTTTGGTAAGGAGCCAAATATTTCCCATCTTAGAATATTTGGATGTGCAATATATGTTTCAATCGCTCCACCATAACGCACAAGATGGGACCCAAAGAAGATTGGGGATATATGTTGGATTTGAATCTCCTTCTATTATAACATATTTAGAACCTATGACTGGAGATTTATTTACGGTAATATTTGTTGATTGTCATTTTGATGAATCAGTATACCCAATATTAGGGGGAGAAAATAAGCAATTGCAAAAAGAGATAGATTGGAATGTATTATCACTATCTCATTTAGATCATCGAACAAATAAATGTGAACAAGAGGTTCAAAAGATAATTTATTTGCAAAATATTGCAAATCAACTGCCAGATACATTCACTAACTTAACAAGGGTGACTAAGTCACATATTCCAGCTGCTAATGCTCCTATTCGAGTTGATGTCCCAATTGGATAATCTATAAATACAAATGACTCTACGCCACGCTTGAAACGTGGTAGACCAATTGGTTCCAAAGATAAAAATCCTCGAAAGCGAAAATGAGCAAATTATCTAGGAGATCATAATATGGAGGCAATTGATCAAAAAGAGTCTCGTGACATAAAAAATGTTAAGACCTCTGAGGAGGTCCAGGTACCTGAAAATAATAAGAATGAAGAGGTCTCAATAAGTTATGTCTCTACGGGAAAAAGGTGGAATCAAAATAATATTATTGTCGACAACATTTTTGCTTATAATGTTGTTGCTGAGATAATGCAACAAGATGAGGATCTTGAACCAAGATCTGTCGATGAATGTAGACAAAGAAATGATTGGCCAAAATGAAAAGACGTTATCCAGGCAGAATTAGCGTCACTTGAGAAACGTGAAGTATTCAGACATATAGTTCGAACACCTGAAGGAATAAAACCAGTGGGATACAAATGGGTTTTTGTGCGAAAACGAAATAATAAAAATAAAGTCGTTAGATATAAAGCACGACTTGTGGCACAAGAATTTGATTATATGGAGAAATATTCTCATATGGTGGATGCAATCACTTTCAGGTATCTTATAAATTTGGCAGTCCATGAAAAACTTGATATGCGTATGATGGATGTTGTCACAGCCTCCTTGTATGGCACATTAAACAACGAAATTTATATGAAAATCCCCGAAGGGCTTGAAGTTCCTGAAACTAATAAAAGTTTTCGGGAAACTTTTTCAATAAAGCATAAAAAATTCTTATATGGATTGAAACTATCAGGCGAATGTGGTATAATCGCCTGAGTGAGTATTTGCTGAAAGAAGAGTATAAGAATGATCCAATTTGTCCTTGTGTATTTATCAGAAGGCCTGGATCTGAATTTGTTATAATCGTTGTGTATGTTGATGATCTAAATATTATTGTAACTTTTGGGGAACTTCCAAAAGCAGTAGACTATTTGAAGAAAGAGTTTGAAATGAAAGATCTTGGAAAGACAAAATTTTATCTTGGTCTACAAATTGAGCATATGAAAGATGGAGTTTTTTGTCCATCAATCAACTTATACCGAAAAGATCATAAAGCATTTTTATATGGATAAAGAACATCCATTGAGTACCTCGATGGTTGTGAGATCACTTGATATAAATAAAGATCCATTTCGACCTCATGAAACTAATTGAGAGCTTCTTGGTGATGAAACTCCATATCTTAGTGCAATTGGGGTACTAATGTATCTTGCAAGTAATACTCGACCCGATATAACTTTTGCAGTAAGTTTATTAGCAAAATTTAGTTCCTTACCAAAAATAAGACACTAGAATGGTGTTAAACATATTTTTAGATACCTCCGAGGGACTATTGATATGGGATTATTTTATTCTTATGAATCAGATTCACAGTTGCTTGGTTATGCAGACGCGGGTTATTTGTCTGACCCACACAAAGCCCGATCTCAAACATGCTATCTATTTACTTGTGGGGGTACAACTATTTCAGGGCGTTCAACAAAAAAAAAATTAACTGCTACATCTTCCAATCATGCAGAGATAATAGTTATATATGAAGTTAATCGAGAATGTGTATGGTTGAGATCAATGACTCAACATATTCAAAAACTGTGTGGTATTTCTTTAAAAACGAAGATTCCAACGATATTGTACGAAGACAATGCTGCTTGCATAGCTCAACTTAAAGGAGGATATATCAAAGGAGACAGAACAAAGCACATTTCACCAAAGTTCTTTTTCACACACGATCTTCAGCAAAATGTTGAGATAGATGTTCAACAAATCCGTTCAAGTGACAATCTAGCAGATTTAATCACCAAGGCATTGCCAACATCAACATTTGAGAAGCTGAGACATAATATTGGAATGCGTCGTCTCCTAGATATAAAATAAAGCTTTCATCGAGAGGAGTATAATACGCGTTGTACTCTTTTTCCCTTAACTAAGGTTTTGTCCCAATTGGGTTTTCCTAGTAAGATTTTTAATGAGGCAGCACTCAATGCGTATTACAAGATGTGTGTACTCTTTTTTCTTCACTGAACTTTTTTCCACTGGGTTTTTTCTAGTAAGGTTTTAACGAGATACATTTTCTTTTAAATGGACATCCAAGGGGGACTGCTATAAATACAATGAACTAAAGTGGTTGTCCATTTAATTCTTACATCAAATACATGAACCACTTGTATTCATATGTATCTATTTAATATGTAACTTCATTCTTTGTTTTTGAGGATGAACCTTTGTAACTATAAATAGAGCATTTCTTGCTCGTGGCTGAGATACTTGAAATAAGAAGAATAGTTCCCTCCTCTCTACATCTCCTATCTATTATTGTCTCTCCTATTTTGGTGCTTTAATTTATAATTATAATATTTAGTTTATAACAATTTTCAGTTTTGTTCCCTTTCATTCTTGGATATACATAAAAAGCAAATTAATCAATAATCATTATAGTCACAAATCTTCGTGATATTATAATTAGAAAAGAATATTCTTAGATGAGAAAAACAACTCAATGTTCAAATTGAACAGTTCAATAATCAAATGTAGATATTCTATAATATGGATCTATGGCAACTGAACTGAGCGCTATAGAGCTACTCTAGCTGTACAATGTGTTTAATTGGTCAATTATTGTATATGGTCCCATAGATGTCAGATCTTGATTTTTGCACTTTGGGCTCAAAGAAAATATAATATAAAGTATTGTAAAAATAAAAAATAAAAGAGAACACTTAAAACTAACAAAATGAAGATGAAAAAAAAACAGTTATGCGGGGCGGGGCGGGCGGGTGCGCGAGGGTGTGAATGTGTGGCGGGTGAACGCAGGTGCAACTCCTACGCGGGGCGGAGCGTATTGATATTATGAGGGTTAAGAGAAAATTCGCCCGCACCGCTTGCCGTCCCTACCTACACACTTTTTGGTGGTAGTAAATACCTATTTTTTGTAAGAGCTAAGTTCATTTTTCATTTAGAAGTTGGGCTATATATATATATAACATTAAAAATTCTCTAACATCAAAATTCTGGCATGTAGCCCAACTTCTAAATGAAAAATGATGCTCTGATACCACTGTTATGTCGAGGAAGAGGCGAACCCGAAAGTAAAGAAGATAAAGAACACCAAATTTTAACGTGGAAAACCCTTCGAGTCGAAGGTAAAAATTACGGGATCACAAAGATCCAAAAAGCTCCACTATAATAATAAGAGAGTTACAAAAGTTCTCCAAATTGACTATACAATAAGTGACAAACACAGAGCAACAATAGCAACAAGAGCAACAACTAATCAATTGAAGAAAAAGAGAATCCACAACACGAAGCTGTTGTTCGAGGCTCGACATTAGATGCTACGGGCCTTCAAATCCGATATCCACCGTTCAAATCCAAGACTAAGATGTTATGCACACTCAGTCAAAATTTCAGTTCGATCCAACAGTTAACAAATCGGCAAACGTGATTTGAAGTTGGCTGGTCGGAATATAAAAACTGCAACAAAACAAATATTTTTCTTCTCTCTTCTCTCTTGATGAAAGCTCTCTCAAAAACCACTCTTATGTGCTTAAGTCTTTCAAAGACTTGTATCAATGAGCATAGAATAATTCTCCAAAGTTGTCCTATTAATAGATAATGAGTGGTGCTTTCTCTTAAAGCAAAACCAACTCTAAATAGGAATAAAGACCGAATCCAATTCCAAATAGGAATGGAAACCGAAAGAGAATAGGATTAGGCCATTGGAACTTTGTCTGGACAACATGGGCATGAGCCCAACAAACTCCCCCTCCAGCCAAGGGGCCAAATGTGTCTTCAAGTAGAGGAATTATTTACAGGCTTCATGCCTGCCAATTTTCTGCAAAATTCATGTCTATCTGCAACCACCGCCTTTGTCAGCATATCCGAAGGATTTTCATCAGTGTGTATCTTCTCAACCTCAATTAATTTCTCTTCCATAACCATTCTTATCCGATGATACTTTATATTTATATGTTTGGTCTTAGAATGAAAAGTGGAGTGCTTGGTGAGACAGATAACACTCTGATTATCACAAAATAAGATGTACCTTGACTGCTCAAAGCCAAGATCATTAATAAACTCCTTCATCCATAATAGTTCTTTGGCACCTTCTGTGACAGCAATATATTCGACTTATGTGGTGGATAGAGCTATGCACTTCTATAGTCTTGATTTCCATGAAACAGCTCCCCCTGCAAATGTGAACAAATATCCGGAAGTGGATCTTGAATTATCAAGATTGCCTCCTAAATCAGTCTGTGTAACAAACAAGTTCAGGTTTTCCATTGCCAAAGCACAACTTCAAATCTGCAGTACCTTTCAAATACCTTAATATCTATTTTACTGCATCCCAATGTTCTTTTCCAGGATTAGAAAGGAATCTACTAACAGTACCAATTGTATGTGCAATATCTGGTCTAGTCCAAACCATAGCATACATCAAGCTACCAACGACAGAAGAGTAAGGAATACGAGACATCTCCTTTTTCTCTTCATCAATAGATGGACTCTGACTAACACCTAATTTGAAGTGTTTAGCAAGAGGAGTAATAACCACCTTTGCATCTGTCATATTGAACCTCTTGAGTACCTTCTCAATGTATTGCTTTTGGGACAAAAATAACTCCTTTCTATCTCTGTGTCGGTGGATTTGAATGCCCAAGATTTTCTTTGCTGGCCCCAAATCCTTCATCGCAAACGATTTACTCAACTGCATCTTTAGGGCTGCAATTCTGGATTTATTCTTGCCAGTAATAAGCATATCATCCACATAAAGCAATAAGATAATAAAATCATCATCAGAGAACTTCTGAAAGAATACACAGTGGTCTGAAGAAGTTTTTTTGTACCCTTGTTCTTATATGACAGATTCAAACTTCAAATACCATTGCCTTGGAGCTTGTTTCAATCCATAAAGGCTCTTTTTCAATTTGCAGACATAACTTTCTTTTCCCTTAGTTACAAAACCCTCAGGTTGCTCCATATAAATCTCCTCATCTAAATCACCATGAAGAAAAGCAGTCTTGACATCCATCTGCTCAACCTCTAAATCTAGACTAGCGGCTAGGCCTAGAACCACACGAATAGAAGACATCTTCACAACAGGAGAGAAAATTTTATCAAAGTCAACTCCCTTCTTTTGGACAAAACCTTTAACAACTAACCTCGCCTTGTATCTAGGTGCAGAGGTATGGTTATTTTGCTTTATTCTGAATATCCATTTGTTAGATAAAGCTCTCTTACCTTTCAGCAATTTCACTAACTCATATGTGACATTCTCATGGAGTGACTTCATCTCATCTTCCATGGATTCAATCCACTGATCTTTGTGAGTATCTTGCATGGCTTCATCATAATTCTCAGGTTCTCCCATGTCAGTTAAAAGTACATACTCATCGGGAGGATAACGCATGGATGTTTGTTTCTCCCTTGTAGATCTTCTAAAAGAGGTTTCAAGAGCATTCGAAGTAGTTACCTGAGAAGGAATTGGTTGTTGATCAACCACAACCGCATCAACTGGAGCATCCATAACATCTACACCATGATGATAATTTTGATCTTGATCACTATCTTCATTATTGTCTTGGGTTCCTTCATGTGCAATGGGTGCCTTAGCAATTGAAACTGGATCAATATCAACTAAGCTCTCATTACTCTGAGAATCTATCTTCTCAGCTTTGTCAATATCTTCAATAGTCTGGTCTTCAAAGAATATTGCATCTCGGCTTCTAATAAGTTTATTGTCAACTAGATCGCAAAAATGATATCCAAACTCATCTTGACCATAACCAATAAAGATGCACTGCTTAGTTTTGACATCCAGTTTCGATATCTCATCTTTAGTAACATGCACACAAGCTTTACACCCAAAAACTCTCAGGTGATCATAAGAAACATCTTTGGAAAACCAAACTCTGTTTCGGACATCACCATCCAAAGCAACAGCAGGAGACAAATTGATAACATAGGCAACAGTGTTAAGTGCTTACTNACCAAACTCTGTCTGGGACATCACCATCCAAAGCAACAGCAGGAGACAAATTGATAACATAGGCAACAGTGTTAAGTGCTTCTGCCCAAAATGTATTTGGAAGTTTAGCCTCTGAAAGCAAGCATCTAACTCTCTCAACTAGAGTTCTATTCATTCTCTCTGCCAAACCATTCAATTGAGGCGTCTTGGGCGGAGTTTTCTGATGACGAATTCCTTGTTCCTTGCAATAGTTATCAAAGGGACCACAATATTCGCCACCATTGTCAGTGCGAATACATTTTAATTTCTTCCCCGTCTGTCTCTCAGCTAAGGCCTGAAATTCTTTAAACACGCCAAGTGCTTGATCTTTAGATTTCAAAGGATACACCCAGAGCTTACGAGAATGATCATCAATGAAGGTCACAAAGTAAAGTGCACCACTTTTTGACTTTACTTTAAAAGGACCACACAAATCAGAGTGTACTAGCTCCAATAAATCGGGCTTTCTTGAAGGAGGATGGCTAAGAAAGGAAACCCTTTTCTGTTTTCCAGCTAAACAATGGATACACCTTTTCAGCTTTGCTTGTTTCACTCCAGAAAGCAAACTTTTCTTAGCCAAACACGTAATCCCCCTCTCGCTCATATGACTCAATCTTTTGTGCCACAATTCTGATAAAGTGTCACTTTCCACTAGATTTATGGAGTCATTAAGAATAGAACCCTGCGTCACATATAAATGACCAGACTTGACTCCTCGAGCCACTACTAACGAACCCTTGGTGAGTTTCCATTGTCCATTAAAGAGGGCATTATGGTAACTTTCATCATCTAATCTTCCTGCGGAGATCAAATTGAAAGGGAAGTCTGGAGCATGCTTGACATCTTGTAGAACTAACGTTGAACCATTATTAGTTTTCAAATAAACTGTACCAACGCCAAACACCTTAACTTCACTGGCATTGCCCATCTTTAATACTCCAAAATCAATAGGAGTATAAGATGAGAAAAAATCTTTTCTTGGTGTGACATGTGAGGTAGCTCCAGAATCTACTATCCAACTTGTCTCATGGGATACCAAATTGATGACATTTTCATCATAAGCAAAAAGAAGGTCATCTCGAACAATAGCAGCAACATTGTTCTCGTTATTTTCAACTTTCTTTCCTTCTCTATTGTCTTGCAACAACTTGTGGCAAAACCTTTTGATATGTCCTTTCTTGCCACAATGGTGGCATGTAATATTATGGTATTTGGACCTTGACTTACTTCTACTTTTACCTCGATTCCTCGAGCCTCTTGTTCTATCTCTCCCCCTGTCTTGTGTAACCAAGATATCTGCTTTCGAGGACGAACCCTGAGATTTTCTCCTTACTTCCTCGTTCAACACACCACTCTTGGCATATTCCATGGTCACCTTACCTCCAGGAGCTGAATTTGTCAAAGAAACACGAAGAGTTTCCCAAGAGTCAGGTAGAGTATTAAGAAGCCAAAGTCCTTGTATCTCATCATAAAAATTAACTCCCATTCCAGACAACTGATCAAGGACAACCTAAAAATCATTTATGTGATCAAGGATAGGGCTGCCTTCCTTGTATTTAAAGTTCATTAATTGCTTTAGTAGGAACAACTTGTTATTCCCAGTTTTTGAAGCATAAAGAGTCTCTAGCTTTTCCCACAATGATCTCGCATGTGTCTCGTTTACAATATGGTTTCGAACATTATCCTCAACCCATTGTCGTATATATCCACATACTTGTTGATGCTCGAAATCCCAATCTTCATCAGATATACTCTCGGGTTTATGAGCTGAAAAAATGGGTAGATGCATCTTGCTTCTCCATTGTTATTTGTGTTTGATGATGATAAGAGTTGAGTTTAAAAGAAGTGAGATTCCACATCGCTGACTTTAACTTTGTTTGGGATTGAATAGATTTGACGGTCCTTCCTGTCAAAGGAATCGACATAAGCAAGTAATTTAAAAAATCGTGGAAACCAAGTGCTACTTCACTATCGATCCCTAAGAAGTTCAAAATGTCAAGCATCCCAAAATTCGATGGAACCTAGGACCCACGCGATCACGAGAGTATTACATGATCGGGATCAAGGGGACCTCACGAAGGATGAAATTGTATCAGCTCTCGTCAAGACATTCAGAGAAAACCTAACAAAGGGAGCTTTAACCTGGTATGTCCACTTACCTGAAAATTCCATCAGTTCATTTGCTGACTTTGCAGATGCTTTAATCAAAGCACACTCAGGAGCCCAGAAGGTGAGGAAACAAGTGGACGACATCTTCAAAGTCCTGCAAGAAAGAATGAAGTTACTCCAAGATTTCATTGACTAATCTCAAAGGGAGAGGATGCTACTTCCTGAGGTTCCAGATAATTCGACTATGTGGCTTTCATAAGAAAATTTAATCCGAACAGTTATGAAGCTAAAAATAAATTGAAAGAAAGTTGATCATCCCCAACTATACGTTATAAAAAGGACTAAGCGGTCGCTGCAAATATAATCCAGTTCAAGTCCAGAGTCGAATTCCACAGGGAACTAACCTATTTACCATAACTTTTAACAATGCTAATGATAAGATCAGACAATTTTCGGATACAAGATTTTTAATGGATAATAAGTGAATTTTAATTATCTAATGAAAAATGACAATATTGACAATAATCAAAAAATAAAGTTGAATTCAATGGTAAAGGGATCTAGGGCTAGTGATTTTCCCAATAGTAGGATCAATTCAAGACTTCATCCAACAATTGGTTCCATCAACCCTAGATGATGGGTTTAGCTACTCATACTAATGGATAAAAATTCACTAAAACAATTCATAATTAACAATGGAAGTAAGAAGAAGATGATGAAAACTCTGATGAAATTCTCCATCTTCTCTCCCTTGTTCTTGCCTCCAAAATCTCCTAAAAATAGCTCTCTTGCATTGTTGGGCGAATTAGGCTTCATATAGATAGGTTAGTCGTATAGAAAATTACATAATTAACCCTGAATTGTTGGCCTTCATTCGCCCGTCCACGGCCGCGGATCCAGTGCGTGATGACGTCCAAATTCACTACTAAAAGGTAAATGGATACGGTCACATGCAATATAAATTACCCAACTATAAGTCGGGGTCGAATCCCACAGAGAAAAATATATAAACGATTATGAATGTAAGAGAATTATCACTTGTTATGCAATGCCAAACACTTAGAATTTGGTTTCGAAAATATTATAGCTAAATGCAAAAATGTAAACTAACCTAGAAAGTAGGTAAAATGATCAATGGATACAAGTATGGATGCATCGGGAATTACACTCAAGTAGCGATCCAATGTATTTCACGATTTTACAAATATGAGCGAGTTTATGTTAATTAGCCATGGATAACAATTCTAACTTAGCTTCTTCCGAAGGCTAACAAGACTTCCTAATTGAATTATCCCTAACACAATTAAGATATTAAGCACACCCGTATATGGCTACAAGTAGTTAAATCATACTCCTAAGTAGAATCTATAAAATGAGGGTTAAAGCCTCAAATTCTTGTTAATTAATCTTTCCCAACCCCAAATTATCTTTCCCAAAATTAAATCGAAGTAAATGGGAGAGTCCTAGGGTTAGCTAATCCATTTGGAAACATTAAAGAACAAGAATAATTAAAGAAACAACAACTCACTTCATAAATAAATAAAAATCGTTCAATACATAAGCACAACAAGGTATTTAATCAACACTTTAAACATGAATATTTCCATAAACAAGATTAAAGTATTGGAAATAAATACTACACACTTAAATATTCAATACAAAGCAAGGAAATGAAAAAATGAGCAAAAAAGAGTAAGAAATTTTCAACCAAAAGCTTCAAATATTCAAGACCCAAGTGTCTGTGCAAGAACCCTAGCTTCCAAACGTGTTCTCTCTAGTGTATGTACTGAAAATTAGCCAAAGTTCTGCCAAATATATATGCCAGGTCGTGTATTTGGGGTTTGAGATTGAGAAAATGTGAAATGTCATTACTGCCCAGGTCTGAAAGCCCGTTGACCGCACCTGCGGAAGATCCTTGCAGGTGCAGCACCGCAGATGCGGATCGCCCATCGCAGATGCGACAATTGAAGGGAAGCACTGGATCCGCAGATGCGGTCTTGAAAGCGCAAATGCGCAACCACAGAAGCGGTTCTTGACTCGCAGATGCGATCCCAGGTCAAGTTGCTTAACTCCGCAGATGCGAGATCGCTTCTGCAAACAGTATTCCTCAGATGCGGAGTCCCTGGAGAATTTTGCATTGTTTCGCCCATCGCAGATGCGACAATTGAAGGGAAGCACTGGATCCGCAGATGCGGTCTTGAAAGCGCAAATGCGCAACCACAGAAGCGGTTCTTAACTCGCAGATGCGATCCCAGGTCAAGTTGCTTAACTCCGCAGATGCGAGATCGCTTCTGCAAACAGTATTCCTCAGATGCGGAGTCCCTGGAGACTTTTGCATTGTTTCGCCCCTTTTTTGCTTAATTTCACATCAATTGAATTCAAATCACTTCATGGCGTCATTTCCCTAAAAATCTAACAATACACACCATAAACGACCTCATATTATCATTAAATGACGCAAAATCTAAAGAAAAGAGACTAAAATGAGTGGCATAATCACCACTCATCAACACCCCCAACTTAATGCTTTTTCTTGTCTTCAAACAAATCAAAACCAACAATTTTATGAGGTTCTAGCATTTTAAGCACAAGTAGGATTGCTATCATTTACAAATCACATTCTCCAACTAAGCACCATAATTATGAATTTGGTTGGTACTAATAATTAAGCTCAAGTATGTGAATCTTAACCAAATCACTCCCTCATTTAAAAACAACTTCAAGAAATGCAAAGGAGTTTCAAATAATCAAGTGAAATAAGCCTCACAAAGTGACTCAAAAGCACAAGTCCACTACATATGCTCAATTTACTCATTTCCGGATATATCAATGTCACTAATCCATCCTAATTCATGTGCCCTCGCAAGAAAAAAAGTCCCAAAATCACTATACTTACAATAACAACACAAGGAAAAATTCACAAAGACACTCACTCTCACAAAGAATTTCAAGTGTTACAACATATCATGTCATAAGCTTGCCCTTATTTTAATTCGCCGCCTATTCAAGAACATTCGGTTGGAGATCCCATAAGGACTTTTTAAGCTTGTAATGTTGGTTTAGGGAAGGGTCGGATAAGCGTTTGGGATACAAGTGACTACACCCTCCTTGAACACTACTCACATTTGTCTTTATTTTTGCACTTTGTTTCTTTTCAAACCACATAGCCCTCATTGGAATCTAGTTACCAACATAGAACCACCTTGAACACCTCTCTAATTTTCTTCAAGGCTCCATATTTATATACATACATATACATATATACATACATATATACATACATATACATATATACATACATATATACATACATATACATATATATATATATATATATATATATATATATATATATATATATATATATATATATATATATATATATATATATATATATATGAAGAAGAAAAAATAAACATTAAAGAAATAAAAATGAAAGAACAAAACTACTAAAGAGAATAATAAAACAAAAGCAACAAATACTAAAGAAGCAAAAATAACATAAACTAATAACTACTAAAGAAAATAAGTAAAGAAAGAAAAAAAAGATAAAATAAAATAGAGTAACAACAATGACTAATCTGCAAATGAACACTTAATCACAACGACGCTCGGCAAGAGCACATGATAATCAATAACAAAACAATCCCGGCAAGGGCATACAATATCCATACCACCAAAGAAACCCGGCAAGGGAACATATATAGTATCATAGTACGAATAAAGTATACTCCCTAAAGCCACCCCCAACTAAAAACATTGCAGTGTCCTCACTGTACAATGTCAAAAGAAAATAAAAATAGTTTGAGGGTCTCCCTGAGGTCTGCATCAGACTAGCAGACTGCAGGAGAAGGGGCTAATCACTGCTGCTGAGAACTCTCGCCGTAATCATCAGCATCATCGTCATCATCCTAATCATCAACATCCGAAATGAAAGAGTACTCCTCACTCTCCTCAGCATCAGCAATCGGTATCTGCCTGTTCGGCTGCCCCCACTTGAAGATGGCTTTGATGCCTCTCCACGATTTGATCATAAATTTGCCCTTCTTTTTGTTTCTCTCTTTTTCCTTATCAAAGTCTGACTAAAGATCTGTATGTGCCTTAGCCAAGTTTCTATAGGCGACCTCGAGTTTGCCCACAGATGCTGCTATCTTATCCTGAGATTCTGCCTGTTTTTTCTGTGCATCTTAGTAGGTCTTCATGTCATCCTTGGTGAAGTACTCGGGCAAAGGCTAGGAGTCTTAGGTCCCACTAGGGAGCTTTGACACTGAACCACGAATGGATGCAAGCAGGGAGTTTAGCACCCCAAATGGTCCCTCAAGCACAGCTGCCTGTGAGGATGACTCTGATCCGGCAACAGTAGTGGTGACGTTCCTCTTCTTGCTCTTTACTGTTCTTGCCCGTTAATCTCAACAGATGCAAGGGTTTGTCGACGGGTAGCCAACGATCGGTGCTACGCACCTCATCCTCTGTCCGCCTGCATAACTCTGTAATCAGCGAAGGAACGTCAACCCTATAATTTCGTCGAGCAAATACTCTCTCAACTTCCTCAAGATATAGTAGATGACATTCACGGGAATGCCATCAATAAGGCATACAATGATTAGGGATCTAGTGTATGATACATCTGAGACATTCCCACGGGGTGATACCCTGTTGCACAGGATGTAGAGCCATATTTTAGCTTCATCTGTGAAGTCGATCGACTTCAAACCCCTTCTCTTGTTGGCCCATTTTGCTCTCATGATTTCAGGATAGAGTTTAGACACAAGCCATTACTGCGTTGTTGCAATTATCTTTTTCTAGCACTGGCTCGAGTGGATAATTAGGAATCCCGAGTATGTCATTAATCTGCTCAGTGCCAAACCTCATTGTCTAGCCTATAATGGTGAGTTGTGGGTCGGCAAAGTTTGTACGCTTAAGGTTCGTGTAAAACTCGTGAACCCACTCCTCATTGACCTTGCACGGAGTAGGAATGAAGCATGATCATCCGGAGGATTGTAAACGGCCATAGAATTCTGGGAGCAGCTCGACCAATTTATCCTCGGCGATCCCTTTCTCGAGCACTATCTTCTTTGTGATAAGATTGTCATAATACCGGTGATGACAATCAGCAGACATGAAGCAAGAGTTATCAAATTGTTCCTCTACTTCCTCCTCAATTTCATGATTATGCGGAGAATTTATGTTCATGTTCAGGTCTATTTTAGCTCAAAGTACCTTCAAAAAAATCAAAACAAAGTTAGTTAGGCAGTAGAATCATGTTAAGCAATTTAAAACAATGCAATTAGGCTAAAGAATCAAATTGAACGGGCTAGGGAAGCTCCAGTTGCAAAGCTACTGGAACTGCACAGCTTGCCCAGTTTTCGCACCTGCGGAAGAACCACCGCCGGTGCGGTCACGCTTCTGCGAGATTTCCACCACTTCTGCGGTTTTGCCCAGTCTGTTAAAAGTCGCACATGCGGAACAGTCAATGCAGGTGCGAGGCCGCATCTGCGGCATTTTTTTCGCATCTGTGGAGTTCATCAAAGGGTTCAAATTCCCAGAATTATTTTTGACTCTTTTCACTTGTACCATGATTTTTAGCACCTAATTTGTACTCAATACTTCTAAATTAGTGCACTACATGAACCTATGACTCTATTAAGACTAATTTTGTGGTACTTATCACCTATTGTTCTTTTGGACAATCCCTCGAACACTTTGCAAGCAGTGAAAAACTTATGCTTCTCCACACAAATTGGGTGCTCGGATTACCCAACAATTTGTTCTTTATTGATAGCAGCACACATCAACCTACTCTCAACCAATTTCCTCGCCCTAATATTGACCTAATTTAGAGGGGAAAGGGGAATTAGGGGAAACAACCATGTGTACACAGAATTGAGGAAGAAGAAGAAAGAAAGAGAAGTCGAAGAGAGGAGTAGATGAGAGATACCTGTGTTGTCTTGAGTGAGAGCAGTAGCGTGGACTTTTAGCACATGAAAATCGAGGAATAGTCCGGAATTCCTTTTTTATGGACCCAAAATGCCAAAAAATGAGAAGCTGTCATGGCGAAGCAATGACTATTGTTCATTTGGCAGTGTTTTCTGGGCCAACAATATTTTAGGAGATTTATTCAGGGCCGATCCACCGAATTCATGCAGATTGCATGGATTATAGCACACGAAGATCTAGAAATCGTCATGAATTCCTATTTTATGGCCATAAAACACCAAAAAATGAGAAAAGTTCGTCGACAGACGATGACTATAGTTTATTATGTTATTTTTGATGGGCGCGCAAAATTTTAGGAGATTCGGGGTCGGTCGCCTGAATTAATGTAGATGTCGTGGGCCATAGTGCATGAAAATTTGGGAATTATCCATAATTTGTGTATTATTGCCCTAAAACGCCAAAAAATGAGGAGGTCATGGAGAAACGATGACTATTGCATTAGGTCATTTTTAGTGCCTCCAAAATTTTAGGAGATTACAAGTCGATGGCCTAATTCATATAAACTGTGTGGATTATAGCACACAAATCATTAAAACATACTGAATTCCTATTTTATAGCCTGTAAAACGCAACAAAATGAGGAACTATCATGGAGAAGAATGAATATTGTTCATTAGGTCATTTCTAAGGGACCTGAAATATTTTAGGAGATTCAGAGTGCACAAGCAAATCGGAATCGCCGATCACCAGCAGTTCATGAATGTTCATATCAACAGCCATGTTGAGCCTGCAAGCTTCATATTCTGCCATGTTGTTAGTGTAGTGGAATCTCAGTTTTGCAAACACCGGATAATGCTGACCAGTTTCTGATACCAAGACGGCTCCGATGCTGACTCCTTTGAAGTTCGCAACTCCGTCAAAAAACATTCTTCAATCATCGTAGGCTTCAGCAATGTCTTCTCCTACGAATGATATCTCTTCATCAGGAAAATACGTCTTCAAGGGTTTGTATTCTCCTCCCACAGGATTTTCAGCAAGGTGGTATGCCAATGCTTGTCCTTGGACTGCCTTCTGTGTTACATATATGATGTCGAATTCACTCAACATTTTCCATTTGTCCAGCTTCCCCGTAGGCATGGGCTTCTGAAAGATGTATTTCAAGGGATCCATTCTTGATATGAGATATGTAGTATAAGCACAGAAGTAGTGACTTAGCTTCTGAGCTATCTAGGTTAGAGCGCAGCAAGTGCGTTCTAGCAGAGAGTACCGTTCTTCGTAGGGAGTGAACTTCTTGCTCAAGTAATAGATGGCATGTTCCTTTCTCCCTGTCTCATCATGATGTCCCAGAACGCAACCGAAAGCTCCGTCTAACACTACAAGGTAGAGTAGCAGTGGTCTACCAGACTCCGATGGGACTAAGACTGGTGGTGTGGACAAGTATTCCTTGATTTTGTCAAAAGCCTTTTGACAATCCTCTGTCCAACTGGCTGCAGCATCCTTCTTCTGCATTTTGAAAATCGGCTTGCATATTACTGTGGACTATGCTATGAAGCGGCTGATATAGTTGAGGCGTCCCGGGAAACTCATCACATCTTTCTTGCTTTTGGTGATGGTAATTCTTGGATGGATTTGACCTTTGACGGGTCCAACTCTATTCCCCAGCGACTGACGATGAATCCTAACAGCTTTCCGGCAGGAACGCCAAATGCACATGTTGCGGGGCTTAGCTTCAAGTTTGTACTTCTGTAGTTAGTCGAAGAATTTCCTCAAGCCTGCTAAGTGATCTGTGGCTTTCTTGGATTTAATGATGACATCATCCACATATACCTATATCTCTTTATGTATCATGTTATGAAAAATGGTTGTCATGACCCTCATGTAGGTGGCTCCAGCATTCTTTAGACCGAATGACATCATTTGGTAGCAGTACACTCCCCATGGTATAATGAAGGTTTTTTTCTCGACGTCTTCTTTATCCATCCAGATCTGATGGTAACCCGCGAAGCAATCTACAAAGGACTGGAGTTCATGCTTGGCACAATTGTCAATCAGAATGTGTATATTTGGCAGCGAGAAATCATCCTTTGGGCCTTCTCTGTTGAGATCTTTATAATCAACAAAGACTCTGACTTTCCCATCCTTCTTCGGAACATACAGAATGTTGGCTAACCAGGTTGGATATTCAACTACCCTGAGGACCTTGGGTTTGATCTACTTAGTAACTTCCTCCTTGATTTTCAGGCTCATATCTGGCTTGAATTTTTTGAGTTTCTGCTTTACCAGTGGGCACATTGGATTTGTAGGAAACTTGTGGGCCACTATGGATGTGCTCAATCCGGTCATATCGTCGTATGACCATGCAAAGATATCCTCATATTTTTTCAGGAACCGAGTGTATTCCTGTTTCTCTGACGGTGACAAATGGATGTTTATGCAAGTTTCTTTGACAGTTTCAGAATCTCCCAAGTTGACTATCTCTGTCTCGTCCAGGTTGGACTTGGGCTTGTTCTCAAAATTCTCTACTTCTCTGACGATCTCTTCAGGTATTACATCCCCTTCTTCTATTTCTTCTGAATCACTGTCCTTTTGTTGCGTTGTCTCATTACATGCCATAGTCGCCGGTTCATCAAGATAGGAAATAGTAATGCTGTAGAGATAAAAATATGAGAGAAAAGTAGTAATAGTAAAACATCAAACCATTTAAGGCGTCAAACAAATGATTTTCAATAACTCAAATAACAATTTTAGAACATTGAAAATATTATTCAAGACAAAAGAAAAACGCAAAAGTGGAAATCATTTTTTTAGAAAAAGTAAACAATGATATTCAGCCTTGCTACCCCGAGACTCGTCGGGCCCTTGATGGTCTAACAGTCCAGTTCTTGAGGAATTCTCTTCTCTCCACAACCTTTCTCCTCCTCCTCCTCCTCGACGATCATACAACAGTCCATATCATCATCTTCCAAGAACAAATTCCTCAATGATGCCAATGTTTCTTCTTCCTATGATCCCCATATGATATCGGCCTGATGGAAGGTCTGACTTAAGTTCTGCACGGGTTTCTCAAGAGGGTAGTATGGACCACTCCATGATGGTGACCAATCATCGTATTCCTTCCAGGTGTACTGATACCCCAGACCAAAGGTTGTGCCATGGCGTTTCGACTGTATTGGCTTGGAGATAACCTGAAGGTTTTTACCGAGCCCCCTTCTAGGTTCGTACCCTTGCCATGCCAATATGCTTTCTATCTTGCCACTCCACCACTTATCCTTTTCGATTGCGTTAACACGCTCGATGCGATGGTAGGTTTCTCCACCTAACTTCCTTCTAAGGTGGTGCCGGGTTTTGGGTGTTGATATCTGGGACATTCAGTGTGAGGGAGAGATTTTACAAAGTTACGGACTTGCTCATGCTCGCCGTGTAGTTCAAGTATATTATGTTCAAGACGTAAAACCAAATCATTTGAGGCCTGAGTGCCCCGACCATCGGAAGTTTCAACATTCTCAACATGTGCAGTGTTGTCTTTTCTGATGCCATTCATATCATCCATTTTAGACTTCCATTTGCCTTTCGGTATACTTGGAGGAGGAGAAGGTGGAGGGCCTCTGGATATGGTATGATAAACTGATGATGCCAGTATGCGTGAACCAACCTAGGGGAATGGGAATAATCAAATAGGGAAAAAAACAAAAGGTAACCAAGTCAGTAAGAATTCCAAAAATGTTTGTAGTATTTAAACACATAGTGCGGGAATGTAAATTCATGTCCTAATTTGGGAGCCTCATTGTGCCCAAGGTAGGCCTAGAGACAAGTTGATTTGGAGAATTTTAGTGCCAATAATTGCCTAATTTCATTAATGTAAAAATAGATGGATCTAAAACGACGATAAATAAGATAAGTCACTAATGGCACTTGGCCTTATTACATTTGAAAAACAAATAAACCTAATATACTTGGTCCCAGAAGGACCTTCCCCAGGCTTGATCTTCTTAGCTCCATCAATCAGATTCCCCAGGTCACGCATGTCTAACAACATGTATACCCTTGCTAGATGTCCTCATTCGCTTCCCTCAGTATCCTGGCATTCGGCGACTCTTTTCCTTGTCTTCTCTTCCAACTCCTCCAGACCCTGCTCCAGATATTCCAGCCTTTCATTAGACTTGATAGCCATTTCCCTCCATTCATTGATTAGTTCCATATCAGTCTTGTATTGCTCCAGATGCTCGGCCTCGGACTCATGGACCTTTTTGCGCAGTATTTTGTATTTCACTTGAGCTTCAGCAACTTTGTCTATGGCCTTGTTTCCTCGACCGATCCCCGACTCAACTATTCATATTATGCTATCTTCCAACCATGATGGGTAAAAGCGCACATGCTCTGCGTGATATCGATCTGGCTCGATGGTGTCCTTTTCTACAATAATCTTTGAGTGCCACATATGTTGAGCTTCACATTTGTATGGAACGTCGTCATCCTGAAAATCTGCCTTGTAGTGACTCATTTTATAAACTCGCGGTATGACTTGCTTCCTGCCTACTTGTCTCATAACCCTTATGGGAACATAAGGGTATATTCCCTTTAACCCGATCAACACCAAGTGCAAAGCGTCCCTAGATCTTATGATGAACTCGTCAGTAGGGAACCATTCGAACATCCATTGAACCTGATCCTCAGTCAAATTGTCGAAAAATTGCACCCATTATGTAGCATTCTCTGGTTGAGCAAACCTGTCTGGGATATAGGTCATTCTCTTAGGGTGATGGAAAGCTATATTATCATTCCACGGCCTTCGTGGAAGCTCTTGACGGTATTGACCTCTCTGGAGATGCTCCAATAACCAAACCTGTAGCAGCAAATTACAACTCTCGAAGTCTTTGAACCCTTTCTGGCAGTGGTCCAAGGCCCGATATATTTCTTCTATGATCATAGGGACAATGGTATATGTTTGCCTCTCGATCCCCTCCATTAAGGTTTTAGTTACCATGGCCAGTCTGATGTGAATTATGTCCCCTTGCATTGGAAACACTATCATACCTAGGAAGCAGACGATGAACACAAAAACCCAGCGGTGAGTACAACCCAAGGAAGTGATGGAGAATTCATCATGGAAGATACGATATGATTTGCTATGACCATATCGTTCATACAGGTAGCCAAAGGGTATGTAGGACTTCTTCAGGCACTCCAAATCATTGTTATTTTTCAAACCCATCATTTTCAGAAACTCCCTAGCGGTACAGTTTTCCGGCACCAATAAACCGGAACTGTACCAAGGTAGTCCAGCAAGGGGTCATTTATATGTTGCCAAAACGGAACACGGACCTTTCCCCGTCCCAGAACATAGTGGCAGCTTCGATCAACATATTGTTCGGTGGGATGTCCAATAAAGAAGGCAAATTTCCCAAAACCGTTTTTACATGCTTTTTGTCACGTGATGAAAGATATTTCCATCAATTTAGCAACAATGGTGGTATGTTACGGACCATGCCGAACCTGGGGATTTCGTGCCTCATTTTCTGCAAAACAAATAAGGTTAGGCCCTTTCCCCCTCCAGATTCGACTATTTATACATTAGTGATTAGCATATTGGCACTTATTTCTCCAAATTAATGCACAAATCGTTGTTATGTACGTTGGATTATGAAAACTCCGGTGGACTTTTGGACATGACTTTTCTTAAAGGGTTATTATGTGGACAACATATTAACCCTGTTTAAATTTGACCATGATGCATGTACAATTAATCAGAGTAAGGTTTCTATAGAGGTCTAGAATTGTACCCTCAAGCGGACAGGGGAAAGGCACGGAACCGTCGATTGCACCGCTGATCGATTAGTTTTACCGCAAATAAGCATTTCCGAATTCAAATGGGTGATATAGAGGAAGAGCGCAAACACTCATCAAGCATTGTTATGGTATTGATTACACACGAGTGGAGTATGATGTTGAGCATGATTTATGCAACAGAAAATAGCATGTTTTCATGTATTTGCACGTTGAAAAAAATGATAAATCCGGTATTTAATAATTGAAAAGGCGTTTAAGAAAGAAAACAAAGAGACAAGTCAGTTTCCATAGTAAAGCGAAATCGTAAACGCTTGAAAATAGGCAAATAAATTCACATAAAGTGGAAAGGGACAAGGCGCGCAAGTATTAACAGAATAAAACATGATTAAAGACTAATTCACAAAAATCAAGTTCGTTATGGTAAGAGCCTAAGGGTATCCCCAGCAGAGTCGACATGCTGTTGCGCTCCCTTTTCCTCGCGAAATCGAATTTCGACATTTCTGAGACAACTCCCTTTCTTTTGGGATGGGGTATGGGATTTGAAGAGTCGCTACCTAACGGATTAAGGTGCATTAGGGCACCTAGAGTAATTAACTCATAATACCTGTTTGCATTATCAGAGATCGGGTAAGGGCTCGAAATTACCTTGAGGGAAAGGTGTTAGGCATCCCTCGATGTCCACAACGGTGGGTCCCGACCGAACTTAATTAAGCGAAATAGTCTTAAAAAAGAAATAAAACAACTTAGACAAACACATATTACTATAAGCAGGATAAAAGGGGTCTTAGGTTTTTTAGCCTATAGGATCATTCCATGCAATACTTGGCAACTTTCCCCAAGTTGGGGTGCTACTCATAGTATTAGCGAACGGGACATCATCTCCTTTACTACCATATTACTATCTTTCAGTTGTTATCTAAGCGTTTTAATGGCTTCTAACTCGTGCCTTATGCGTGCACTACACGTCCCTTACCTATGGTCTTGGAGGTATTTAGGACCTCTATTTAGGGTGGTTCTAGACTGACCTATGTTGCTTAAAATGAGAAAACGTTAAGCGACAAACAGGAAATCAGATAAAACTATCATGTAAGGAGCAAATAAAGGCTCATATTAACCTCCACAAGTAGACAACAAATGCACGCAACTGAATCAACAAACTTTATTTATTTAGGATCCTTTAGGCAGGATATCTAGATGAGCAGAACAGAATATAAGAAGTAGTTTATTAAAACGAGCATTGGGACCTACTGGCTTGCCTACTGATTTTATGAAGCTTTGAATCTGCGCATTTTCAGGCAGCAAGATGTCACAATTTTTAGGCTCAGCATTCTTAATAACCCTACAAATTTGCCTAGGTGATAACCAGAAATTGTCGAACTCAAAAATTGATTAACAAGACCCTATATGCATGATATATACAGGTTAATTAAAGCCCTATAACATGGTTTCTAAGCGAGTTACTGATTTTAACTCGTAAAGACGGGTTTTGTCCCTTTTAGATCCTATATGCATGCTTTCTAATTTGCAGAATTGATTTAACTCCTATAGACATGATCTCTAGGCGTTGACTTGATTTAAACTCCTATAAACATGATTTCTAAGTTACAAACTGATTTCACCCTATAGGCAGGATGTCTAGGAATCAAATCCTATAGACATGATTTCTAGGCTTTAAAACTGATTCCCTTTTATTCCTATAGGCATGGTGTCTAAATTTTACCTGGTTTTTATCTCCTATAGGCATGATATCTAAGATGAACGTGGGCAGAATTTTAAACTTGCTAGAAATATTATTATTCAAACAGATAGGATCCTGTAGACATGGTTACTAATGCATGTAAGTTGTAAAATATGCACGGATCCTATGAACAGGATTTCTAATGCAAGGGGTCTATAACAAGACTTCTAATATGCAAGTGTGAAAACACAGATAACCGGGGTTCCTCTACTGGTCCTGTGTGCCTATCGATCCCCGCTTTGTTCAAGAGTCCCCAGGAACCTTAACCTTGGCCTGTCCTTCGATCGTTTCGAGGTATATTGCGCCTCAGGGCGTTTCTGCGATCGTCGACGTATGGCTGATACCTTTCTATGTTTAGCCTCAGCTCTCTTTTCGGAAACCTTGATTCCTTTGCATAGAACCTGCTAGGATACGCCGAGCCCTAGGGGACTCCCAACTGGTCGTCCTTGACCCTAATTTTCGAGTGATACTTGTTGTGTACATCCGCCCAGGTCACGGCGGGATATTCGATCAAGTTTTGTTTTAGCTGCTTCGAAGCTATCGAGATTTGTTTATTCAAACCTTGAGTGAAGGCCTGCACTTCCCAGTCATCGGAGACGGGTGGTAATTCCATTCGTTCCATTTGAAAGCGAGACACGAATTCTCCTAGCATCTCGTTCTCCCTTTGTTTGATTTTGAGGACGTCGTACTTCCCTGTAGCGACCTTTGATGGCACCAGCATGTGCCTTTACAAAAGAGTCTGCCAACATGGAAAACGAATTCATTGAGTTCGGGGATAGGTTATGATACCACATCATGGCCCCTTTGATAGTGTTTCTCCAAACGTGTTCAACAAGACGGATTCAATCTCGTCATCCTTCAGGTCATTTCCTTTTACAACACAAGTGTAAGAAGTAATATGCTCATTGGGATCCGAGGTCCCGTTATACTTCGGGAGATCGGGCATTCTGAACTTCTTCGGGATAGGCTTCGGAGTTGCGCTTGAGGGGAATGGCTTTTGCACGAACTTCTTTGAATCTACACCCTTCAGAATCGGGGGTGCGCCCGGGATCTGATCGACCCTCGAGTTATAGGTCTCCACCTTTTTGTCGTTAGCTTCTATCTTCTTTTCTTCTGATTCAATTCTTTTAGTAAGGTCCTCGAGCATCTTCATAATAGCGGGGTCGGCTACTGACCCGTTGTTGTTTGACCTCTCTAGTGCCTGCTTGAATCGAGGAGCCGTTTCCGGTGCTGCTGTGCTTGGGGTTTTTTGTCGACTTTGCATCTGAGCAATAGCCATTTGTTGTGTTTGTAACATCTCAAAAATGAATGAAGGCTAACTTCTCTTTCCTCCCGAGCTGGAGTTTTCTGTGCTTCATGTTGGTTTTCCCGGCGTACACTTCCGTCAGTATGAGAGCTTATATCGACATGTTGGGCGTTGCATGAGCCCACATCCATTGCCACCCCAGGGTTTTGCAGTGGTACACCAATGCCTGAAATAACTACATCGTTCTCTCCATGATCCTCAGGACCGCTGTTTTCATGTGCATTCACTGAGTTAGACATTTTGACCTGAAATCAAAGATTCTTGGACAAGAAAAGGTGTGAAGAATAACTTGTGTTTTCAGCAAACCAGCACTAAAATAATCACTATTATTTTTAGCCACACAGTGGGCGCCAAACTGTTTACCTTGAAAATGGTAATGACAATTATATTTGATTTTGTGGTTCTAAAAATATGTGATTAATTTTAATGCTAGTTGTTAGGTAATAGATGCTAGGTGTGAGTAAGAAAAGTAAGGTAAGAGTAAAGGAAAGTAGTGATATGTAAACCAAGTTGTCACAAGGCAGGGTCTCGAGCCGACCCTGACAGGGCCTCGTAATCGAGTTATAGTGCTTAATAGTGGGCGATCGATGAGGGAATAACAGTTTTGAGGGCCTCGAGGATAGCTTTTTATGATCAATAAATGAAGAACAATTAATGAACACAATAAATGAAAGCAATAAAACAATGGAACAATCGTTGAGTATGTTTAACTTGGAGAGCAGAGAATGTTCTTGTTGTATTGAATATCATGTATGTTACTAAATGTCAAGGGTCCCCTTTATATAGGAGGGGGAATCCCAACATAGTACATGTATAATTATTACAAAGAAATGTTATTGGTACAGCTATTTAATGGCTTAGTACGGATTTGTACTATTCTTGCAGACTTGGTCAGTTCTAGCCGCGTGTTCTTGGGAGTTTCCCGCCTTTGCATGATGGTCATCGATTTCGTCCTGTCTCGAGGCATGTCAATCCCTCGGTATACTTCTTCGAGGAGTGCACCTCGGGGTCGATATTTCGATTATGCTCTGATTCATTCGAGGTCGGGCTTGGAACGTCGTGGAAGCCCCAAAATCGGTCTTTCTCGATTTTGACCATATACATGTATCATTGTTAATATATCAATAATATTTTTCCTGTTCTCACATAAAGCAATGGCCAAAATTCTTGATTTGGGAGTAGGAAAGAAAACTGGACTCTAGCTGATGTAGAATCTTAAGGAGTTGAAATCTTAGGATCTACAGTAGCAACTACAACAGGACAGGTGGAATAGGATAACCTTAAATTTGAGTTGGGTTGGCTGACAGAAGGAGAGAATAGGGGTTGGAGAAAGAGGATCAATGGGGAATAGTTCGGAAGCCATGGAGAGGCAAGTTCGGGTTTTTTGAAGCCTACCATCTGGGACTTTTTGTTCAACTAATTCTTAGAAGTTTCATATCACGTATTCAACATAATCATTTGCTGATAAAGCTACATGGAGACCGGTAAATAAGAAAAATGGATACGATACTGAAGATAAAATAACCCCACTTTGTTGCCATTACAAGATTAAAAAGAACTGTCACCTAGCATGCCCCTATAAAGAATTCAAAAAGTTAACTCTGAGAAGGTGCTTCGTACCTTGACAATACTGACTTTTGACCGCTCATGCAGCCTTCTATCAAGTCTTTTTCCTGCCTGCTTAATCTCAATTCAGAAAATGTTTCATTTCCATTAAGGAAGAAAAGAACAGAAGCTAAAGCAGTAAAAAGAACACGGATGACAATTACAAACTGCTAAACTTCACTTGAAACTTGCTGTGATCAAATTACTGACCCTATTACCAGCTGGGGCAGGGAGGTGGATGCTTACTAATGGAAGTATGTAGAACTAATGAAGCACTTTGAGGATGCAGGACTCAGGTTTCCAAGTCAAATGGGGCTACGAGACAAACGTGGAGTACACATGCATCATACCATGGGAAGAGAATACTGCTACTTATTGCAATGTCATGTGTCAAAACTTGGAATCTTGGATAATAAGATATCATGTCAAAAGTCAAAAGTTGTAAACAAGTGATATTTGTTGAAAGACAGGACATCACCAGGCCTGTGGATAGAAACAAACATTTAAAAAAAAAAAAAAAATCATACGTATTCATTTTTTCCTAGGCAGACATGGTTGTGGCTGGTGTATTGCTTCACAAGCATGGCTGGTAAGATAACATTCACAGCTAAAAGAAGACACTTCTCCCTGCAAAGTTTCAAGTTTAAAAAAAACCCCTAAGCTACACTGCAAAGCCATAATCTCCTTTTGCAACATTGATCTCTCCATATCTGCTGCTATATAGAGCAATAAAAGAAAAACTTGCAACCAACAGTAAATTTAGTGCTATAGTAGATAACAACAATAACAACCCAGTATAATCCCACAAGTGGGGTCTGGGGAGGGTAGTGTGTACGCAGATCTTACCTCTACCCTAGGGTAGAGAGGCTGTTTTCAATATACCCTCGGCATCCTTCCCTCCAAGAACTCCCCACGTTGCTCTTGGGGTGACTCGAACTCACAACCTCTTGGTTGGAAGTGGAGGGTGCTATAGTAGATAATAAAAACAAAAATACATAGAAATAATTCAGCTTTTTGCACACTCAATTCTATTTCACCAAGTTTTAATACTTCGCATCTGAGTGATTTTGTTAAATGGACCTTGGGCCTAACTCAACCCCAAAAGCTAGCTCAAGAGGTGAGGATTGTCCAAGTCCATCTAAAGAGATCACCCACCCCCTTTGATGTCGATGTGGGACTCAACACCCCCTCTCACACCCATGACTGGACATCTGGAGCGTGAACAATTATGGGGGCCCAACATCGGAAAATCAGGATGGGTCCTGTTCTGATACCATGTGCGAACACGGGAGAAAAATATATTTATTAACAAGGATACAATGAGCCCTATATATAACACATCTTCTACTCCTACTACAAATGGGATTAGAAAATATTCTACTCCTACTACACATGGGACTAGGACATATTCTACTCCTACTATATATGGGACTAGGACTATTTACACATAACTATCTAACACTCCCCCTCAAACCGGTGCATACAAATCATATGTACCGAACTTGTTACATATGTACCAGTAGGGGACTTGGTGAAAATATTTATGATGTTTTATACTTCAATACCATACAAGAGGGGGGGTGATTTGTGTGGTGTCCAATTTTTCGAGTGCTGTCTCAATAGAAGAACTTGGTTCTTCTTGGTGTTCCAACTTCTACTGATGCGGAATAATAAATGCAGTAAAGTAAAAACACAGAGATTTTTACGTGGAAAACACCCGGCTCAAAAGGTGAACAAACCACGATCTACTACTCAGTAGGATTTTCCCAAACTCTTCACTACAATTCTGAGCCAAACAGCATTTACAAAATAAACTCTTTTGTAAACCTAGGACTAACTCTAATCCCTTTGTGGCAAACTAGCCTCTAGCTAATTGCGACAAGCTTCAAGTTAACTCTAACTTGAACAGTGTGTACCTATTACAATTGCTTCTAATAAAGCTGAAAAATACAACATTAAATCACCTACTACAACCAACTAGACTCGAAAGACAAACAGATGGAACTGGTTCTTCTAGTTGGTTAGTAGCCTTTGTGTCGCACAAGGATTCTACTTACAAAATAGCTTTGGGAATTTTGCTTTCAATTCTTGTTTCACTTCTGCCTTTGTGCGATCAATTCTTCAGTAGGAATGCTTCAACATTATATAACGCCAGTAGTTGAGATGTTCTTGTGTAGTTCTAATGCAACTCTTCCTTGGTGGAAGAGTTTGTATTTATCTCAACTTCTTCCCTTTGTTTCTTTCCTCGCTGAACTCGAACTCTAACCTCTTATAAATTTGCAATCATTTCGCATTAGGAGAAAACCTCTTGGTTCATGGATAATTCACAATCACGTTTATCTCCTGTACATAGACGGTTCTTGTGCCAATGGGACTTTTCAAGTATGTTTTCCCTGATGGACTTGGTTCAACTGGGTAGACATTTGTCAATCTTCAAAACCATGCAGTGACTTGGGTTAACAATTTACAAGCTGATCATTCGACATACAAGGCCATATGTCCACTAGACTCCCCCGAGCAACAAAACCAGCTGATAAACAGAAGTTGGCCGAAAAGTTGCCGGAAGAATTTAAAAATAGTGCGACTAAGCCGAATTCTAAGCTATAAAATAGGTTCTAAAACACCACCAGAAAACAGAAAACTTTTCTGGAAATTACATCACGCGTGAAAATCAATGTTCACGCCTCGAAAAAATAAAAGTTGTCAGAATTTTTTTGAAATGACAAGTTGTCAGAATTTCTCTGATGTAATTTATATGGGTAGGCTCGGAATCACTAGACGAGTAAGTTGTCTCTGAAGTTTTGTCAAAAAGTGGCCGGAATGGCTCACATGTCGTAGCTCGCCGGAACCCTAGGTTTGGCGGCGCGTGGAGGTGCGTGACTTTCTACCAGAGCGATAGACTAGGGTTTTGTCGGCTAACTTTTTCGAACAAGATGATAGTGTTGGTTTTCGCACAACACTTACCGATGAGGAGATAGCGCAAATCAATCTTGAGTCGTCAACCGGAAAGAAGCCCGGTGACTGACTTTTCTGTTTCGATGGGACTGGGATTTCTAGGGTTTGGTCGCACAAGGGTTGTGCATCTGATAGTGGTACTGGTATATGCACAGTACCACTGTAGAAGTGATAACCCTGGGAACAAGACGAAGTTGCTGGAAAAGTGCACGCGATGAGATCTTTCTTCCCGGATGTCGCTGGAATGACACACAACGATAATTTTCTCACTAAAGCTCTGATACCATGTTAAATGGACCTTGGGCCTAACTCAACCCCAAAAGCTAGCTCAAGAGGTGAGGATTATCCAAGTCCATATAAGGAGATCACCCACCCCCTTTGATGTCGATGTGGGACTCAACAGATTTCAACTAGAAGATGTGTTCTACTAGGACATGGGCTCAACTTGGTCGTACTTACTACTCTATTAGTTCATCAATCATGAGAAGTGCAAGATACTGAAGAAATTCCTGCCTTCTTGGGGGTTTGCGACCATGGGGCTTCTTTTTTTAATTATGACTATGATTGGGCCCCACACAGTCCCCTAGAGTAAACAGGAGGTACTCCTTCCTATTGCCAAGCCTAATACAACAGACATCAATGCATGAGTGAGCTGCAAGTTAGCATGATAGAAATGGCATATCATCAAAGGGTGAGAGCTATAAGCCAATGGCAGGAAACACCATCTGCAAAGTATAATTGACACAGAACTGCTCGAAGTAATAGTAATTGCTCTCACCAGCTTGTAGACCCCAATCCCACGTAGTTGCTAATTTTCGATTTGCAGATTCTAAAGCATGACAACGCGTTTGACAACATTTTTGCCTTCAAATGACAGAAAGTACCCTCTTGGAGCTACATAATTTCTCAATTCAGGAATTAAAAAGCTAGTAAGTTAAGCAATATTTTTCAACAACTTTAAATCTGAAACAGAAATTAAAGAGCATAGTCTACTTATTAGCTCTGAAAGATCATTGTTTTTATATGAGACTAAACAATTTACCAATGTGTAGAAGAGTATAATGTAGGAAGGAAAAAATCTAACATGTATAAAAGATAAGAGAAGTTTCCTTACATGGAGCTAGAAAATATCTCAGTTCAGGTTAAAAAGCTAGGATGCTAAGCAAACATCATAAGCTGTTTTTGTCAATGATTTTAAGTCTGAAACAGAGACATTCATCAATATGATAAGCAAAAGATAAGTTAGATGTTCATCTTCCTACATTGTACTCTTCTAAAGATGGTCCAAACTACTGAACTTGAGAAAAAAGCAAACACAAACAGTTAAAATCTGCTCCATTGGAGAAATTGATAGCAATAGAAGTTAAAAATGAAGCATGGAAGGCATGATAGAATATCTGCTCCTCAGACTCCACTTGTGGGATTCCACTAGGTTGTTGTTGTTGTTGTTGTTGTAAGCCAGGAAGGCAGTAGAAAAAGAGAAAATTATTGAAGAATTCAATTAATATTGAAAGATACCATAATTTATGCCCAATTCACTTACAAAGTTCCTACAAAGAGACAGTGCGTCTATAAAGTGATTCATCATCACTTTCATCCTCTTCTGATACATCATTAGTGCCTGCCATTTCTAACTTCCCACCCATACAAAATGATGGACCGGAACTTTCAGGCACTATATAATCACCATACAATCTCTCTTCAAATCTTTGGTCACTGCAGTTGAGAAACCAAGCCAAAGAACATTTGATTCCTTTGCTTTGCAACCTCTGGTACCTCGGCTTGATTCTTAATTCTAAGCTATAAGTGAAATAGTCCGGAAAGTCCACAAGTTCTTCCCTTGGCCTGCCTATATCACTCTTGAAAAAGTAATAGCCATTTTTCATGAGGCCAACTTGTAAAGCAACTAACTGAGGACATTTTATAATCATCTTAGCCACATCATCAGCTGAAAAACCCCGTCCAAGAAGGAACTCTACAGGTTTTAATATAACATGCTGTTGAAGGCTAACAATTTGCGACATCCTCTCAATTACACGAGCAAACCCATCAGTATCGATCTTGAGCTTCAACTTAAAGAAATACTGTTGTGATGACAGCTTAGCCTTCAAAGGCAAACCAAGAATTTGCGGATATTGTGCAATAACAGAAGACAGAGCTTCCCTCCTAATTCCAAAACTAAGCAGGCAATTTACATTCACTTTCACTGTCTGTTCAAGATCATATCCAAGTAGATACGCCCGTTTCTCGAGCATCCTTGCTAAAATTTTCTTCGGCAAACCCAACGAAAGTAAATAGTCCACAAACGGTTTAATCATGGTCCCAACTCTCATCCCCAATAAATATGGATATTGCGTTATCATTGGCCCAATATCCCTCGGGTTAACCCCTATACTGACCAAGTAAGCTACTGAAGTACTCATTGTTCCCTCGAGCTTAAACCCTAACAACTCTGGGTATTTCATTAAAACATATGCAATATCAAGCTTCTCGACATCGAGCCCCCGTAAAAATTTGACAACTGGAACAAGCTCCACTACAACACTAGCATTCAAACATTGAGGATAACTTTTAACAAATTCACCAAGACTTGACCTTTGAATCCCTATTTTTTCTAAGTATGTCAAAACAGGGATTACATTTTTCCTCACACTATATCCAACCATTAAGGGATACTCATTGATATCATCAATTGTCAAACCAATATTCTGCAGAAATTCGACACGTTCACGCATGATTTCAACTGTGGATGGCAATTCTTGATCCTCTAATTCATTAGTGACTATGCCTATACTTTTTAAATAGTCAGAAATTATAACTCTCGAGACAAGTTTTTCTTTATTCTTTTGCAATATTCCCCATGTTACTGAAGGCATTTCATACTCGGGGAATTTTTTTGGCGACTGAGCTGAAAAGGGTCTCTGATTTATAGACCCAGGAAGATGAATAAATATTTTTTGAGGTTTTTGGTAGGTTTTTTCAAGAATTTTCTTCAAGAATGTATCTTTTCTTCTGAAAATTGAACTCATTTTAGAGAATCCTTAATTTTTTGAGGTTGAAACTGTTATAGAGAAAAAAAGGATAAATAGGAATTTGGTGTCAAAGATTTACCTTTATTCAAAAACGAAAGAAGCTTGCTTCCATAGCTTCAAAGGGTTAGAGGGATTTGGTGTCAAAGATGAGGAGTTAACTTTCTTTATGCGGAACTTTTTCCCCAATATGTTTCGCGTTAGAAATCTTTAAACTGCGGATAAAGCTCCCTAGTGGCCCAAACTCAGTAATAAAATTAAATTAGCAATAATTTATTTAGATTATGCATTTTTTTATTTCCTATTGTTTTGCACAATCATACTAGTCATAAGTCATAACATAAGTCGTATCAAAAGATAATGGAGCATTGTTCTATTTTTGGTGCTTGATTATTTTCTTTTCTTTTTCTTGTGTTTTCTTTCTTGCTACATTAATCTAAAATATAAGAGGTTTGGTAAAAAATTAAATTTTTAAATAAATATATTCAGACTTGCAAAACCATCATAACGCTGATGATACAAATACTAAAGATTTATCTTCTAATTTCCCTCTCTTGTTTTGCTTCTAAATTTAGTTGTAATATGTAACTTCAGTAATGCAGAGTATTGTATAGGATAAAATTGATAAACAACAAGAGGATGCTCGTTGAGATTATGGGTGGCTCAACTATAAGGCCATAAGGCAATCGCTTGGGGCCCAACTTTTTTGGGCTCCCATTTTTTCCTTAAAGATATATTATATATGTATTATTAAAAAAATGTGTATATTTTTAAATTTAAAAAGAATATTTGGAGCGAAAGTACAATAACTTGAACGTGAGGATCGTTGTAATAGTTAGAGAGCAGAATAATTTTTAATAAATTATTTCCTTACATGAGTAGGATAGCTATTTTTTTTGCCTCATTTATATCCTAACAACTAATATAATATTTGCCTTTTTTTGTTCTCTCGTTTACTATTCTTATTCTCAATATTGAAAAGTATCTCAATCGGCAACTTACCGCGGCTTACGAGTTGTCTTCTTCAAAGCATTACAACAAGCAATCATTATATTGATGCAATGCAACACTTTTCGATATCATTATATTTCCAGAAATCACTATTTTAGTGACTGTTAACTTCCTATAGCTATATACATAACTACTTCTTATAGATACTATTTAGTTGTTACGTGATTGTATTCATTGTTTTGCGCTACCATCTTCATGACTACGATAAAACCAGTTCTGCATAAATTTTGTTGCTACTTTTTCCTTGTATTCGCGCGACTGTAATAATAAATACATTGAGGTAATCCGCCTACAAAATAGGAATTACGACTGTTTAATTTTGTATTTCATGTATTCGCGCGACTGTATTTATAAATACAGTGAGGTAATCTACATGTATACATTGTATTCAATTCGACTGTATTCAAACAAAAAAATCACAAAACAGAGTGATATTCGGTTGTATTCAAAAAATACAACTTTCGGAATACATAAATACAGGCGAAAAAATAATGTGTCTATACAAAAATATAATGTATTTGAGTGTATTTATACAGAATATAATGTATTTTTACTATATAGCAAAGAAGAGAAGAAAGTTCGCCGGGGATGGCGTTTTTCGGTCAAGCAAAATATTGTTTACATTGTATTAAAACTAAAAATGAAGACAAACAAAAATCCAGCCCTCAAATCTTTTCCAGTGTAGCCATGGCCAGATCTGTTTTCCTAAGAGGATGACCCAATAGTAGATGATGACGTCGGCAATTCTGACGCCGACAACGACTCTGACAACGACCACGATAATGACGCAGACGATTCTGCTGATTTGAGGGAGAAGAGAGAAGATTGAGAATCTTGTTGATAGAGAGAGAGAGAGAACATAATTGGCATGTGTCACGACCCCAAATCCTAACCGGCCGTGATGGCGCCTATAGTGGAACTAGGCCTGCCAACACTCAAAATTTTCACATTTTTCTTTTCATATATCTCAACTTATTTTCAACGATTCATAATACGCATATAAATTTCGAAATCTTTAAACAAATCAATCAAGCTAACAGTCTACAACCGTCCCCAAGACCCGGAGTCAACATGTCATGAGCATCTACGAAATAAACTAACTCTGCTATTTTCACAGACAATGTCTAGCAATAAAATACTAATACTAAATAAGGAAGGAAAATGGAGAAGTTGTGGACGCTGAACAGCTACCTCGAAATCCCGTAAATCTGCTGAATACGAA
The DNA here is from genome assembly GCA_005239495.1 of Nicotiana undulata. NCBI lineage: Eukaryota > Viridiplantae > Streptophyta > Magnoliopsida > Solanales > Solanaceae > Nicotiana > Nicotiana undulata. The sequence continues at coordinate 6,522 of ML259547.1, read as the reverse complement.
CGAAGACAGCTACTGCTCCGAACCGGTAGCTGAATCTGTGCACAGAGTCACATGGAGTAATGATGAGTACGCCAACTCAGTAGTAATGAAAATAAATCACAGTCTGATAAATAAGAAACACACAGCACAGATACACCAATTCACAAAAACAGTAAAACACCAAGTCACCATAAAGTATTCATCAAATACATAAATCCGAAAATCAATTTTCAGAAATCCTTTGAAACAAGTATAATTTCAGTATATCTCAGTAAAACTCTCAGAAAAATCCGTTTGAAAAATGAAGTGAATCATAGTCAAAAACTCAGTAAAATCATCATAAATCTGCCCATCGGGACATAATCATTTCTCGTAACAATTTTCCTCAGCACCTCACCATCACTCAGTATCAGCCCAGCGGGCAACCTCACAATCACTCAGTATTAGCCAAGCAAGCAACCTCACAGTCACTCAGTATCAGCCCAGCAGGCAACCTCACAGCCACTCAGTATCAGCCCCGCGGGCATCACTCGCACTCAATAGGTATCTGCGCTCACTAGGGGTGTGTACAGACTCCGGAGGGGCTCCTACAGCCCAAGCGCTATAACAAGCCACATCATGGCATAAATCACTCACAATATTGGCCCTCGGCCTCTCTCATATCATAACATCCTCACAATATTGTCTGCAGCCTCACTTAGCCAGACACTCTCAACATGCCCTTCATGCCATAAATATACCGGGTTCTCGACCCAAAAACAGTGTTTCATTTTCAAGAAATAATAGCAAAATACTATGAGTGTCAAAACAATTATCAAGAAAAGACTGAGTGAAAATCATAACATATCAAGTGAGGGGAAAATAGTAAAAATAGCCCCCAAGGGGTAAACAGATCGGCACTAGGCCTCAAACATGGCTTACAACCCAAATCTTATCAAAATATATCAGTACTATTAAGCATAGGCTTAAAAATCAGTTTTGCAACTCAATAGTTGCCTAAATAGAATATATTTCCAAAGTTCCAATCTTTGCATTCCAAAATCCGTGAAAGGATGCAAGGTCTGGGGTTTCATACCCTCAGGACAGGATTTAAAGACATTACTTACCTCAAACTAGCCCGAAAAGCTACTCTGCGACCTACTTGCCTCTCGAATCAGCTTCCGAGTGCTACAAATCTATAAAGATCAGACCTTTATCATCAAATTACGCTTAGGGAATGAATTCCAATTGAAAAATACCAATTTTAGCTCAAAACCCGAAATCAGCCAAAACCCGACACCCGATCCCGCGTCCCGAAACTCGACAAATTTTATAACAAAATATTCTTCATCATCTCACGAGTCTGTATATATAAAGAACGCTAAAATCGGAGTTCGTTTGACCCCTCAAATCGATCCCTAAAGGTCTCATAATCTCAAGCCCTAACTCCCCCTTTTTCCTACTGATTTTCATAATTAAAAATGCTGATATAAGGTATCCAATCACATATAATCGAGTTATTAAGTCCAAAAAGTTTACCTCAATGATGCACCAATGTTTCCCTCTTCAAAATCCCTCAAAAACCTCGGAACCCGTACAACAATGGTGAAAAGAGGGTTAAAAATCGCGAAGGCATGCTTATATACTTTCTGAACAGTGGTTCCGCACCTGCGGCCACTTAAGCGCAGCTGCGGACCCGCACCGCGGTCCCAGGTGCGCACCTACGGAGCACCCTCGAATCTCTGCCTCCGCACCTGCGCTGGTACTTCCGCATCTACGGCATCGCAGGTGCGGAAAATACCTCGCACCTGCGGAATTTCCTCATCTACCTTACTTCTGCATCTGCGCACATTTTTCTGCGCCTGCGGTCAAACTTTCAGTCACACTAGTAATCAGAAACCAGCAGCTGAAGCTGCATATTTCAAGTCCCAAAACTTTCGGTTAACCATCCGAAATCAATCCTGAGCCCCTCGGGACCCAAACCAAACATACTAACACATTACATATAAACATTCAAATTTAGTTGCACTCTCAAAACACTAAAAATAACATCAAAGCACCAAAATCACATCGGATTCAAGCCTAAGGACTTTGAAATTTCTAAACTCCACCAACGATGTCGAAACTATCCAAAACAACTCCGATTGACCTGATATTTTGCAGACATATCCAAAATGACATTACAAACCTGTTTCAACTTTCGGAATTCCATTCCGACCCCGATACCTATTTTCCACTGCCGACCGAAAATCGCCAAAAACTAACTTTTGCCAATTCAAGCCTAATTCTACACTGGATATCACAAAAATATTCTGAACACACTCATAAGTCCCAAATCACCTAACTAAGCTATCCGAGCCATAAAATTTGCATTCCGAGGTCGTTTACCAATAAGTCAACTCTCAGTTGACTTTTTCCCATTTTAAGGCTATTTAAAAGACTAAATGACTATATTCTCTCTACAACCATTCCGATTCCGAGCCTACCAACTCTAACACATCCTAAACAGTATAACCAACCTATGACAAGGCAATAACAGCAATAATAATGCAAATTCTACGGAACGACCGACCGGGTCGTTACAGCATGTTTCATGCCTCAATGGTAGGTATAAATAAATACTTATTTTTCTATAAATAGAAAAGGTAGCTACAAGTAATAATATTTTTAAATTATTTTATAATAAATAGGGTATAATAGTTTGTTGTAGGAGGTAAAATTTCCTACTTTCTTACCCTTTGTATTCTGCTACTATCTATTTTTTCTTGTACTTCGATTATCTTATTCATCCCTGATAGTTATTGCTCCTTTTTAGATTGTTTTATCATGACTAATTCGCTTTCGTTACTTTCATTTTCAAACTGCATTGAATTGATTGGCCTTATCTGACCTTTTTATTTTTGCTATGCTTTCTCTTAAGCCGAGGATCCTTCGAAAATAACTTCTTTACCTTCCAAAGTAGACGTGAGGTATGCGTACACTCTACCTCCTCAGACCCCACTTTGTGAGTTTTTTCTGTGTAAGTTGTTATTGTATATCATCTAATTAAATTCTTGAGTCGGTTTTATTATTCTACCTTTTTTTATACCTTTTCATTGAATATTTGTCGTTGATATTCTTACTTAGGGTCTTTTCTGAAATTTGTCTTTAGGCCCCCAATCTTGTTGAGATGTCTCTGGTAGAGTTGGCACGTGGAAGTGAAGACAATAAGATATGAGTCAGCAAATAGTTGGCACCGGTTACGAACATATGACCAGTGTTGAATGACTTTCGAAGACATTGGAACCGGAGACGAAAATCTGAAAGGAAAATCTCGGTTGAAAAAGACAACATTCAATGAGCAACAACTATAAAGAATCTTTACATTTATAGTCAACCGTTATGCAGCCACCAAGAGGGGTTTTATAACTTATATTTGATCTCTTAATAAATTATTGCAAACTGTAATAGTAACAATTTTTAATAAAAAAGCATGGAGAAAAAAAATTTATGCTTTTTTTGGCCCGTGCCAAATTATAAAAATAAAAACTAAATTGACCTTTATTATAATAAAGTTAAATAAAAGCCAATGACGAAAGGTGGATGCTCGTCGAGTTGACACGTGGTGGTGAAGACAAGTAAGATATGAATCAGCAAATAACTGGCACCGCTTATGAACATGCGACTGGTGCTGAATAAGTTTCAAAGACGCTGGAACAGGGGAAGAAATTTTGAATGGAAGATATCGGTCGGAAAAGACAACATAATGAGAAACTATTACAAAGAATCTTTGCATTTATACTCAACTATTATGCAACCACCAATAGGGGTTTTATTCATATTAAAGAAGAGTTAGATTTGGGGATCTTGTTTCATTGAATTTAACTATAAATAGAAGAATTTGTATTCAATATAAGGACACGAAAACATATGTACATAAAAAGGCTAAACTAACTATCAATATGATTTTCAAGGGGAACGAGATCAACAATGTAACTTTCTCGGCAACCAAGAAGACAAATGTATCACTGACTCATAGCAAGAGACTCCGGGAAGTTGGCGAAGACGACATCACCTTTACGGAAGAAGACGCCGATAGACTTCTCCTGCCGCACAACGATGCCCTAGTAATTTCTCTTAATGTTATAGATTTCAAAAACGTTTCGTCTTGGTTGACCCAGGAAGTTCAGCCAATATCATTCAATGGAGAGTGCTTGAACAAGCCAATTTAAATGGATCCGATAACAAAAATCCTCGCCGGATTCAACTTAGCAAGTGTGACGACCCAGGGGAGATCTTGCTACATATGAATGCTGAGGAGGTCTCAAAGACCACCTTATTTGAAGTAGTGGACATCGACATGGGCTAAAACATAATTCTTGACAAAGCATAGTTACATGAGATAAAGGCCATACCATCAACATATCACCAACTACTGAATTCCCAACTCTAGAGGGAATCAAACAAATAAGAAGAAATCATCCGGCAGCAAGGGAAATGAATGCGGTATCGATTTCCAGCAGTAAAGTGAAGGAACTCAGCGCATAGCAATTACAGGAACCGACGCCTACTCCCGAACCAAACGAAGATGACAAAGGGAAGGAGTAGTTGGAATCCTATCAGGTACTAAGATATTTTTAGGTACCGCAAAAAAAAAGGACGCGGCCAAGTCCACAACGGAAGAAATCGAACAAGTGGCTTTGTTCGAAAAGTTCCTGGAGAGAAATTTTACTTGGGGGCAGGACTCAACCGTGAGCTTAGGTCAAGATCTATTGATTTTCTTAAAACTAATGTTGATTGTTTCGCATGGTCGCACACGGATATCACAGGTATCCCACTAGAGGTGGCCGTGCACAAGAAAAGCCTGGATCCAAGTGTCCCACCAGTGGGAAAAAAAGCACCCGATAGTGGAGGTCAGAAACAGGTTTGTCAGAGAATAGGTAACTCGATTACTTGACATCTGTTCAATCCCGAAGGTAAAGTATCCTGACTGGATAGCTAATGTAGTTGTAGTTCCGAAGAAGAAGAATAAATTTTGAATGTGCATAGATTATAAAGATTTGAATAAGTCATGCTCAAAAGACTTATTTCCATTGTCAAACATTGATCAAATGATTGATGCAACGGTCGGACATGAGTTGATGAGTTTCCTTGATGCTTATTCTGGGTATCATCACATTAAGATGAACTTGGAGGATTAGGAAAAAACTTTGTTCATAATGAACTTTGGTACATATTGCTACAATGTGATGCTCTTCTGGCTTAAAAACGTGGAGCCGCTTACCAGAGGCTCGTGAACAAGATGTTAGAAAAAAAAATAGGTAAAATAATGGAAGTATACATAGATGATATGTTGGTCAAGTCTTTGAATGTAGGTGACCATTTAAAATACCACCGGGAAACCTTCGATATCCTAATGAAGCACAATATGAATCTCAACCCCCAGAAATGTACGTTGGAGTTAGCTCCGAAAAATTCTTGGATTCCCTGGTGTCACAAAGAGGGATCGAGGTAAATATCGATAAGATCAAAGCCATCTCAGACCAGCTGTCAAGTGTGAAAGAAGTACAAAGGCTAACCGGAAGATTGGCCGCTCTAAGCAAGTTCATTTCTCGGTCTTCAGAAAAATGTAATCACTTAATCTCGCTTATGAAGAAGAAGAACAACTTCGAATGGATACTCCAATATTTTGGAAGCTTTTGAAGAGAGAATCTTGTACTTTTGTAAGCCTTATGATTTTAATATTATTTTATCTTTGTATTTTAGTATGAGTAGCTAGTTTTAAATACTAAGGTTGTGGACCCTAAATGGGTGTAATGTTAATGGGTGTTTATCATTGAATATATATATATAATGGTTGGTTGATATTTATTCATTTCTCATGCTTCATTTATTGTTGGTGGTTGCAAACATTAATTAATTCCATTTTACTCTTTCTTTACTTGGAAAAGTGGGTTAGGGTTTGGTAAAATTGAATATCAAAAACTCAAGGCTTTAAACCTTGTTTAATAGAATCGCTTAGGAATAAGTGAGTTCTATTTGGCATAAATTGATTATTCCTAATTACAACTCTTTTATATTTAGAAAAATCATAAAGAGAAAATACTACTCAACTATTGAGAAATATTGAGTAGTCACTTAGAAACCATTTGCATATCAAAGGACCTTCCATTAGAAATATATCATATTAACACCGATAGCATTTGTAACGACCCACCCGGTCGTTTTGTGTGTTGGGACTCCGTTCCCGTAAATGACTCTTTCCATAGCGGCTACTCGTGCCTTATGTCTTGTGNTAATTTTGGTTCCGAGCAGCATTTTGAGCAAACGACCTCGGAATCGAGTTCTGACAGCTACAGAAGCTCCGTATGATGATTTCAGACTTGGGAGTGTGTTCGTCTCGGGTTTCTGATGACCCGGGAGTATTTCGGCACCTGAATTGGAATTCAGGATTTCATAAGATTTAGAATTCAGCCTGGAATTGGACCTTTTGATATCAGGGTCCAAATGGAATTTCAGAATTGGAAATAGTTCCGTATAGTCATTTATGAATTGTCCGCAAAATTTGGGGTCATTCCGAGCAGT
>ML259546.1:26979-38419 GCA_005239495.1 Nicotiana undulata | reverse complement strand
TTTTACAGGAATTAACTAATGGAGTAACTAAAGACTCATCTCTAGAACGTATCCCGGAAGCCAATATTGACATACCACTGCATTATCGTAATGGGAGAAATGTCAATAGGCAGCAGATTGCATAAGAGCAATTGCCTGACATCTCACTACCCCAAAGTAGTGGGAGTAATGTTAAGCAACGTCAGATTGTTGAGCAACCTCAGATTGTTGAACAACCTGAAATTGTTCTGCAGCCTGCACTCCAGGAAGAAGTTAATGATATCCCAGTACCGCAAGGTGTGAAGGATAACATTGAGGCTTCAGTTCCTGAAAATGATGTTGTGATTCAACAACAAAATCAGCCTCCACCTGTAGTGACTAGTCGTAGTGGGAGAATTATTAGAAAACCTCTCCGATTTGCGCTCTTGGGAGAATCTTATGATAGAATCCCCGAAGAGCCTAATACATAACCTATTAATTACGACGAAGCACTATAGGATACAGATGCTGATAAATGGGTTGATGCTATAAAATCTGAAATGGAGTCCATTTACTCCAATCAAGTTTAGGATCTTGTAGAACCACTTACTGGAGTCAAACCCATTGGTTGTAGATGGATCTATAAGAAAAAGAGAGGAATGGATGGAAAAGTGCAAACTTTTAAAGCTAGGCTTATTGCAAAAGGGTTTACTCAAAAAGAAGGGATCGATTATGAGGAAACCTTTTCGCCAGTAGCCATGTTTAAATCCATTAGGATTCTCTTATCCATTGCTGCTCATTACGATTATGAGATTTGGCAAATGGATATCAAGACGGCTTTTCTAAATAGAAGTCTTGATGAGTGCATCTATATGGCACAACCAGTTGGTTTCATTAAAAGTGGCAATGAGCACATGTTGTGTAAATTAAAAAAATCCATTTATGGATTGAAACAAGCTTCTAAAGCATGGAACACTTGTTTTGACACGTCGATTAAAAGTAAAAATGAGTCTTGTGTCTATAAGAAGTGGAATGGAGATAAAGTTACATTTTTGGTTTTGTATGTAGATGATATTTTGCTCATAGGAAATAATGTGAGCATGTTGAATTCAGTAAAAGAATGGTTGTCCTCGCGTTTCGATACGAAGGACTTGGGACAGGTAGCACAAATCCTAGGGATCAAGCTTATGCGAGATCGCAAGCAGAGGATATTAGGCTTGTCCCAAGCACTTTATATTGATACTATTCTCATCAGATTTAGCATGCAAGATTCGTTTAAAGGCTTTCTCCCTTTTAGACATGGAATCTCTCTGTCGAAACATCAGTCCCCAAAAGCGACTGATGAGATAGAAAAAATGAAGGCGGTCCCTTATGCTTCTGCTGTAGGGAGTCTCATGTATGTTATTCTATGTACTAGACCTGATATTTGCTTTGTAGTTGGCATGGTTAGTAGATTTCAGTCTAATCCTGGACGAGAACACTGGACTGATGTTAAGCATATAATCAAGTACTTGAAAAGAACTAGGGATATATATGTTGGTGTATCACTCAGGTGATCTTGCACCCATTGGCTATACTGATTCAGATTTCCAGTCAGATAGAGACTCTAGAAAATCTACCTCAGGATATGTTTTTACCTTAGGAGGTGGAGCCATAAGTTGGAGGAGTATCAAGAAATCATGTGTTGCTGATTCCACCATGGAAGCCGAATATGTGGCTGCATCTGAGGCAGCTAAAGAGGCTGTTTGGCTCAGGAACTTTCTAAAAGAGATTAATGTAGTTCCTTCGGTTCAAGCACCGATTGTACTTTACTGTGACAATAGTGGTGCAGTTGCAAACTCGAAGGAACCAAGAAGCCATAAAAGGAGTAAACATATTGAGCGTAAATATCACTTAATTCGGGACATAACTCAAAGAGGTGATGCAAAAGTGTTGAAAATTGCGTCAGAGGACAATTTGGCAGACCCGTTTACAAAGAGCTTGACACAGAAGAATTTTAACAAGCATGTAGAAGGAATGGGTGTTAGAGTAGTAGACGCATGGTTATGAGTCTAAGTGGGAGATTGCTGCGATATACTATTAACCATGCGATTTAGACATAGTATTTTGTTTTATTCTTTATGGAACAATTATATATTTAATTTATTCAATTCAATAAAGTACTATTTTAAATAGATCATTTGTTATATGTGTGTCCTTTTAGTTATGTAGTAGACAATTTAGTGTATGGAGTCTTAGCTCATGCACAGAAGATTAAATTGTTGGTTCTCATAATTAATAAATTTTGTTCACAATCAAAGATATTATTGGACAAAATATCTTGATGATTGTAGCACAAGATTATAGTATAATTTGTCTTGATTATGGGAGTGGTTTGACTCCGACTTCTTGTGCTAGTATACTCAGTGTATATTGAACGGACCAAGTAGAGAAAAGATGTTTTTGTACTGAATATATAAAATATTTTCTCTAATTCATTAAATGAACTTATACTCCTAATCTTGATATAATTATTATGATCAATGTAATTTGTTTATTGTTTTGATTTATCAAAAGGTACGACTCTATTCAGAGTTAGTGTATGCCTAATAGATTGGACAATAACGAATAACATTTGTGAATAATAATTATTTGATAGAATCCATGACTCGATTTTGAGTTTGATGATACCCCTTTATATAAGCTTATAAGTTTTCATGTGAAAACTCGGCCGGTGAATTTTGTACCCATTACATGAAATAGTTTAAGCGGAATTGTAAAGAATTTAATTAGTTGATTAAATTAAATTTTCAGTGATTTATTTTAATTAACTGGTATTTGAGATCTTAACATGGGGATTAAAATAAGTTTTATTGAGTTTTTGAAATTCATACTGAGGAGTTTAATTGCGGTTTTTAGTGGAATAAATTGCAATTAATTATAGTAAGAATTAATTCATGCTACTTTCGAATTAATGCTATAATTGGTAGCCTCTTATTATTTATGTGGTCCCTGCTATACATAGTAAAAACCTGAACAAGACTTGAGTAAAAAGTGACTTGGGAGAAAAGTCATCCGTTAGGAAGATAATTTTCGGCCAAAAAAAACTCTACTTAAGGAGGACGAATTTCACCTAATTACTCACTTTCAGAGTTGTATTGTTTTTGCCCACCCAAAAGCAAAATCGTCCAAGGTTTATTAGGCATATAGCAGAAGACTGTAGCCCTGAAAATACATTTCTACAATATGTCATGCACCACTTTTCCCTTATAGCAAAAGTGTTTTTCAACCAACTATTATCATTAAGGTCGTACTTCTCAAGAATTTCCTCCCATGCATTTAGAAAATCATCTTCATACTCGTAATAATAAAGCAATTTGCTAAAATCACTCAGAAATGATTTATGAGCTCTAAAAATATGGTTAAGATATTTAAATGCATTTTGTTCCAAGTGCCATATACATAGACGATGATATGTTTGTGGCATCACTAATGAGACTGCTAAACATATTGCAGGATTTTGATCTGTGATGAATGTTTGTGGCTTATTTGTAGACATAGCTCTAAAAAATACAGTAAAAAGCCATTCAAATGCTTCAGTTGTTTCTTCATATAAAAGGGCAGCACCAAATACAACAATTTCCCTGTGATTATTTAATCCAACAAACAAAGCCAATGGTCGATACTCCTTAATTGTTCTATATGTTGTGTCAAAGGATACAACATCACCATAAATCTGAAAATCCCTTATCATTTTAGCATCAACCCAGAAAATATTTGTTATCAAACCATCATCATACAATTGTAAAGAAAATCGAAAAGATGGATCTTTTATTACTCTTTTTACAAAATAATCGACCAAACTACGAGCCACTCCTTGCTTTAGACTTACTTTTTTTTTTGTCACGAAGATAGTTTATGTGATCCCTTTTTGTATAACCTAAAGAAGCTTTTCCCCAGCTAGACGAGAAGCATAGTCAAAAGATGATTTAGGACATATTCCTGAATCATCCAATAAGTCAATCTCATATGCTTGAGAAAGTTTAATATTTCTTTGCGATGGCAGCATGTGAGCTATAGATGGAGGAACGAGAGGATGATTGTGCTTCTCTTCAAATGAAATGACAGAAAACTTCCCCTTTGATTTACGACTTACGACCATGTGAGCTAAACAATCCGTCCTAGTTCCCTTTCTAGGTTTATTGACAATCGCTTCTCGCTTGTCTCTTCCTCTATAACCTTCTTTATAACATGTAAATTTTCTCGAAGTCACATATTCGTGGACTTTACTTTTGTTTGCATATTCCTTTCTAACACTAAACCCAATTGTAGCAGCATATTTGTTGTAGTATTCATATGCATGCTCTTCTGAATCAAATTCCATACCAAGTTTTATAGGCTCAACATCCATATGTTCATTTTGTGACTCCATAAATCTACCATTAAACAGGAGAAAGTAAGACACATATTATAAGTGAACACTTACTTTATAGCAGTTTTTACATGACACTTGACTTATAAAGTAATTATGAGGTATACCAGCGAACCCTCAATTTTTTTATTTGATTGATACAATTCAGCAAGCAATAATGAAAGAGAATGGTGCATAACAATACTAGTTTGACGATCGATTAACCTTGACTCATCACATATTCAAATCTAATTCTATTTGTAAGTTAAAATGATAAACTTCTAAATTTACTTGCTTTCAAGTCAAAGTCTAGTACACCAAAAAACAGAGTAGTTTAGTTCTGAAATTCTACTCCAAAAGGTTCAGTCCATTCTTCCCATACCAAAAAGTTCATGACTTAGTAATTTTCATAAACACATGGTATACAATCTTTTACTCGATAATTGCCACAACAAGAAATGCACAAAAAAGTATATAACTTCTAAGGAATAGAATTAATGTATAAAGAAGAACCTAGCGAGAATTTCAGAGCAGTTCTTTCCAGAAAAATGAAGTACCACGACTTGCTATCTTGTTCTCTGTTTTTGCAGTTGTTGTGTTTTTCTCTGTTTTTCCATTTGTTGTGTTTTTCTCTGTTGATTTTTAACTTCAAGGACGGGATTTTCATGGTAAAAATCAGAAAGATTTTCTCTACTACCGTGATTTTCGATGTTTCCTTCATAGCAGATGTATTTAGCGCGTAGAGGGAGAAATTATGGAAAGTTCAATTGTTAAGAGAGACAAAAGATATTATTTAGGAATGGATAAAGGAAGGAATTAAATACTTTAATCATAGTTAGGGCTTTATTTAATTTAATTAAATCTCAGCCATTTATTTTTAATCATGACAAGTGTCTCTAATTTAAGTAGAAACTTGAAGAAGTGAAGAAACTAGGAAATGAAGGGGAATTAAATCCTTGAAGCAAACTGTGTTGGTGAAATATTGACGGATTTTCTTGCTTGTGATACTTCCCGTCGATCTCAAAATTTTAATAGTGCATACAAAAGAATGACTAACCAAGACTGCTTCCCATTAACATTATTACTATCATTATAATTCTTATTTAATTATTTTATATTACTGTTATGAAAGTACTTTTATATTATTAACTAATTACATAAGTTAAAGTGTTTAATTGCAAATTGTTAAGAAACTGTACAACTATTATAAAATATAGTGTAAATAGTATCCTGAGTTCTTATTATGGCGAAATTGTTAAAGCAAACACTTGGTGGCCCCTAACAGCTCGTTTGGATGGTTGTTACCTATCGTATTGTATTGTTACTTTAAATATAATATTTGTTTTGATTATTACTGAATTTTTTATTGTATTGTATCGTCAAAATTCGTTGTTACGTAATGATGAAAAGTGTCACTTTACATAACGACCGATTTGGTGTGGTCGCGTTGTTACCTTGTCTTTTTCTCTATTCTTGCCTTTACTATTATTAGATAATCTTTTATCCTATCTTTTTATATAACAATTCTACTCTGTACTATAATTTTTCTTTATAATACTGCAAGTTTATTCTTTATATTGATGGTACATGACATCATAAAATAACGACAAACAATATAATTTATTCAAATATAATATTTATCAAACGATACAGTATAATATAATACAATACGATACATTATGAAACAATATGTAACAACCATCCAAATAAGCCGTAAAGTTCAATAAGAAAATAAGATATCACTAATATTTCCCCTTTATTATCTTCCATTAGAAACTGTTTCGAAAGCTCCTAAATCAAATTAAATAAGTTAAGCAAAGGTTTTTATCCTTTTTTTACTTTTCTTTTTTTGGTATTTTTACCTTTAGCCATACTAAGGCCATTTCCAACCTTAACACCAAAATTCACACCAAAATTGTGCAACACCAAATTTGCTCCAACCATTACACTATATTTTACACCAAAAAAGAATATTTCTTTTCATATTCTTCTCTCTCTTCTATATTATATTATTATCTTCTATTTAAATTTTATTTTTATTTCCTTCAAGCAAATTCTTTCTTTTTTCTTTTTTCTTTTTTTTATATTCATCACATATAATTCACATTCACCACTTATATAATCATTTATTACAAAATTATTTTAAAGAATAAATCAACTAAAAGTGAAATCATTGATAAAAGATAATTTTAATGTAAAATCAACTTTATTGTATCCTCCTTTGTACTTTTAATGTTAATGTATTTTTATTTTATGTATTGTTAATTTTCTTTTTAAAATTTTAGTTTTCACTTTTCAATTTTAGCAACATTAGATATCTTACATTTGCATATTTCATTTTTAAATAATGGTTATATTTCTTTTTATACAATTATAATAATAATAAAATTAACTTATAATTTTATATAAATATAATATATACAAAAATTAATATATCAAAAAAATAGAATATAAAATTAAAATTATAAAAATCTTAATATAAAAATTAATTATATACACAATATATGATAAATTAAAAGTTAAAAAAATATAAAAATAAATAAAATAATATTAAACCAAATTTGGTGCAACACTATTCACACTCTATAATGGTGCAAGATTTGGTGTTGGGTTGGAGCAAAATAATACTAAATTTTACACCAAATATAAATTTGATGCAAAATATAGTGCAAGGTTAAGATGCACTAACTAGTCGCGTTTGAAAAGGAATTCAAAACAAGAGTTTTAAAAGGCAAAAGAGTTGCCCTGCCTTTTTTCCCACCAAAAGAGTTGCCCTACTTAAGAAAATTTGCAACTTTCAACCTGGAGAAGAAGATGAAGACTGCCAAAAGAAAATCATCAAATATTCCCCAAGAAATAATTTTTGAAGTATTCTCGTGGCTTTCTGTCAAGTCTCTAATACGTTTTGTCACGCCTCTTTTTTCACTTCACTATCCCTATTTTTGGAGCTCAAAAGGGTTTTTTAAAATTGAAAAGTGACAAAATTGTGTTTTAAAATATTGTTCAGAGTCGCACCTGACATTTTGCTTCGGTGTCTCAGTCATCGTTTAAAAATAACTTTTCTTTCAAAATATGTTTGACTTTAAAACTGACTGCACCAAAGATTTTAGATAAGGGGGTTCATTTGACTCGGGGAGAAGGTGTAGGCATTCTCCGAGTCTCGTAACTATTACGGTTGCATACTTGTTCTAGTCGCTTTTTAAGATATTCAAATCGAGGTAAAAACGCAGAAATAGGAAAATAAACACAAAAGAGGCTCGAGGTCGTCCCCACCTTATAAAAAGATAAGAATAAAATATTATTGGTTCTACTTTTGGCCTCCAATTACAGAATTCTACGGGCATCCCCGGAATAAAATATCTACAAATCATTTAGGGCATTCCCCGAATAAATTTAACTAAGGGAACAACCTCTCGCCTCTAAAATTAATAACAATAGAACGTCCTAATATTGCCTACCCATGTGCAGTCGGACTAGAAAATACTTTGAAGATTAGAAAACTTAAAGCAGAAGAGTGATTTTTCTTTTATCTTGACATTTGAGTTTCAGAATTATTAAGATTTTTTTCTTTATTCTTCAAGTTTTTCGTTTCTGGATTTTAGTTTTGATGTTTAGAAAAGGGATTGTAGGTTTCCAATGGAAAATATGGTGGCAGTGTTAGCGGCAGTATTGGTGCTGCAATGCCGGATCGGAGTTCTGAAAATAAAGAAGAGAAGCGGTTGGTGGTATTGTCACGACCCGAGGTTCCCACCGTCGGGATCGAGATGATGCCTAACATTACACTTGCCAGGCAAACCAACATTAGAGATTATTTAGCCATTTAAGTCCATTTAGTAATTAACAGTAATTAGACAAAATAAAGCGAAATAACTGTAAAATATATATAAACATCGAAGTCATTTACATTCTACTCCTCCCCAGAAACCTAATGTCACAATTTCACGAACACACTATGATTTTTTAACAAACATGAGTCTGAAAGGAATTTACGTTGTTTTTGGAATGTAAGAAAAACAGTAATAAAGGGATATAGAAGGGGACGCCAGGATCTGCGGACGCCAGCAGGACTACCTTGGGTCTCCAAATGTGAATCTAAGCCAAGTCCTCAGTCAACCACAACCTACTCTGAAATCTGCACAAGAAAGTGCAGTATCAGTACAACCGACCCCATGTACTAATAAGTGTCGAGCCTAACCTCGATAAAGGTGTGACGAGGCTACGACGGGACACCCACAATATATATATATATATATATATATATATATATATATATATATATATATGAATAATAAGGCAGAAATGGAGAACAATAATTTAAGCAGTAAATTGCAAGAATAAATAATTACGTAATCTCAGTGTCTTATCCATATCCAGCTAAAATCAATCCTTAAGCAAAATATAAAATCATTGAATAACTTACACAGTCAACGAAAAATAAATAAACACATATATTGATGCGGTGTGCATCCCGATCCCTCCAATCCTCCATTATTCCTCTGTAACAGTTACATTAAAAGTAAATAATATATATATGTGTTGTGGCGCGCAACCCGATCTCACCATATATCAATATCAACATAACAGTTCACCCTTATTACTCCGATCAATCCACCCTTATTCCTCATGTTGCGGCGTGCAACCCGATCCCACAGAATAATCATTACACCATTATTTCTCCTCATAAATCCTCTCATACTCCTCATGTTGTGTCGTGCAACCCGATCCCACCATATCATAACAATTTTCACATAATGTACAGAAATATCTTAAAATTCACACAAGGCTCTTACCAACACTTGAAATTTAAAGCAAAGCAATCGGGAGCTTATTAACAATAAAACTCAATAAGTGTACTACTACTCAGCGAGACCAAACCAGGATATCACATAAATTGCCAATAAGAACAATTTAAACCAATGAAAGGGGAAGCAATAATCCTACGGGGAAACAAATATCCAACAAGTAACAGTACAACACAAAATTACAGTTAGACATGTAACAAGTAAGGCAATAAGGGGGAACAATATAAGGGAAAACAGGAGAAAACAGGTAAAACAGGCAAATTGGCGGCGCATAGGTACTCATCACCTCACGTATACGCCGCTCACATGATTTATCACATAACAAACAATTCAAAGGTTCCTAACCCTTAAGTCAAGGTTAGACACAACACTTACCTCACTCCAAATATCACTCAACGTTCAATCACAGCCTTGCCTTTCAAATTAGCCTCTGAGCGAACAATATCTAGAAAATTACCAACCAAATGATTCAAAATAAGCCTTAGGAATCATCCACGATAACTACTGTTCAATTTAGTTTATTTTTTAAAAAGTCAACACCCGGGTTCGCTTGGTCCAAACCCGATTATCCATTCACCCCGAGCCCGGATATATAATTGGTTTTGGAATCTGACATCAATTTGAGGTCTAAATCCCCAAATTTTGAAATACCTAGTTTCTACCCAAAAATCCCTAATTCCACCATAAAAACCTTAGATTTTAGGTTGAAATCTTGTAAAATGAAGTGAAAGATTGAAAGAAATGAGTTAAGAATCACTTACCTATAATTTGGGGAAGAAGTTGCCTTTGAAAAATAAAAATCGGCTAAAAGGTTTCTAGTGTTTTAAAATGTTGAAAAATGAGAAAATCCCGTCTAATCGCAAATGCGAGAGAATTATCGCAAATGCGAAACCTTCGCATTTCTGCAGCTATCGCAAATGCGAACTATATGTCGCAAATGCGAACGGGCACCTTCCGCAAATGCGGTCCTTTTCTCGCTATTGCAAGCCTACCCTGCCCAGCCCCTTGCTCGCAAATGCAAAACATCATCGCAAATACGAGGCTCGCATTTGCGAGCCAAACCTCGCAAATGTGAGATCTGCATACCTGAACACACACCAACAATTCTTACTAAGTCTTTTCCACTCCATAGCCTATCCGAAACTCACCTGATCCCTCGAGACTCCAAACCAATCATGTACACAAGTCTAAAAATATCATATGAACTTGCTCGTGCAATCAAATCATCAAAATAACACCTAAAACTACAGATTTAGCACCAAAATATATGAAATTCTCAAGAACACTTTGAAATTTCTATGTTATCAAAGTCAACTAAAATCACTTTCGAAAATAATAGTTCCGTTTTCACCAAATTTTATAGATAAGGTATAAATATCATGACGGACATGTACCGGACTCCAGAACCAAAATACAGATTCGATACCAACAAAATCAACCATTAACCAATTTCTTAATATAATTTCAGTCTTTCAGTTTTAATCAAAAATTCATTTCTCGAGTTAGGGACCTCTGAATTCGATTCTGTGTATACACCCAGGTCCCATATCTTATTACGGACCCACCGGACCGTCGGAACAGGGGTCCAGGTCCGTTTACTCAAAATGTTGACCAAAGTCAACTAAAATCACTTTCGAATGCCAAAAATTATTATTTCTTCTATTTTTTTCCACATAAAGGCTTTCTGGAATTATACCTTGACTGCACACGCAGATCGAGGCAGGTAAAAATAAGATTTTTAAGGCTAACGGATGCAGAATATAGTCCTAAAACACAAGATGACCCTTTGGGTCATCACATGTATGGTTGCAGTGGAGATGGTATAACCCGTTAAGGATGGGGTATTTTGAGGAGCATTTGGTAAATTGGTTTATTAAAAAAATGTAGGACCCACCCATTACACTTGTCAAACTATAAAAGGTTGATTATGTGACGTGGCGATTACATCATCGCGACTGAGTAACACGTGTAATTTGAAGTGTTTATTGATGTGCAAATAGTTGAGTTGAGGTATTTAAATAGGAAAGCCCATGGTTTCTGTACCGTACAAGTTTAAGTGACTGAAAGACCACTTTGCCTTAGATTATTTATTGGATTGGATTTGCCTGCCTAATCAAATTTATTTATTCCTTTTCCAACTCCAATTATTATTTTTCGTGTGAAATGGGTTATTGTTGTCCTAGCAATCTAAACAATTTAGACTTCTACATTAAATAAATGGTTCGTAAGTAGTACTACTATTTTTTTGAGGGGGGTGGGGTCGGGGGGGGGGGGGTTGGGGGGGGGGGAA
>ML259546.1:0-25556 GCA_005239495.1 Nicotiana undulata | reverse complement strand
GGGGGGGTGAGGGTAAGGAATAGGGTGGGGAAAGTTGAGAAAGAGTTTTGGAAAATGTTTTTCAAAAAGTTTAAGCCAACCAAAAACACACCCTGTATTATTCATATTTTACCCATTGGTTACCTATTTGGTTACTCATTTTTCTAATGGATAAATTACCCATATTCGACCCAATTTAAAAAAGTCAGTTATCCAACCCATTTCTAATGGGTTGGGTTGGGTGGTTAACTGTTACTTTTTTACCTTATTGCCAGGTCTAAATTCCTAAGCAATTGAAAAACATTTATTTCACGTTCAAAGGACTTACTTTCTGAAGATGCACGTGGGGCGGCTCTGAAATTATATGTAACAACCCAGCCCTCGAGTTACTCCGCTTTGAGCCTAGGCCTGCATGATTTTAAAATGCGTCACTAGGATCTAAGACTTATTTTCTAATATACTCAGCATCTCTCATGTATTTTACAGATGTGGCATTTTCTAAGGTGTTACTGTATACAGTCAAAATCGGGCTTGTATGGATAATCGGGACCGGGGCGGAACGCCAAAGCTCGACCCAATGTTATATCGGATCGTGACATGAATATATATTGCCAAGCTCGTGATTCAAGGACCGATCGAGATCGAGACCAGCCGAAATCGAGACCGGGCGGGATAGAGATCGATCGAGATCGAAGAAAGCATGTACAGTCGAATAACAGAAATCCGAGATATCCGTGATCGGGCAAGGATCGTGGCAGAAATTCCGGCACGTATCAAGTCAAGATCGGTTAATTAGCCAATCATGGGATTTCCTTCTGTATTTTGAATTGTACCATAAGTAGAACTCCTCTACTATATAAAGAGGGGTTTAATCATTTGTAAACACATTACATTCATACAGAACAAAGTAATACATTATATTTTCTCTCTTAAGCTTTCATACTATGTTGTTCAGTTCATACTCTTCATAGCATACTCATGTGGTTCGAGGGCGACCTAGCTCGAGGGCCAAAGTCCCACATTACATTGGTTTGCTTTATTTCTATTTACTGTCAATTTCTAATATCAATTTTCATATTTCTCAGCTTGTGCCAAGTGAAATCACATATCTTTAAAATCACTTATAAATTTAATTGTTATCCGACCTTAAGGGTAAACAGTTTGGCGACCACCGCGGGGATAAGGATAATAATGATTGCATGGTACTAAATTTCATAACACACATTGCTTTTACACTTGTTCTTGTAAGCATTTTTGATTCCAGAATCAACATCCCGAACTCTCAAGCAGTACCCACACACATCGACAATGGACCTGGTTCTCATGGTGAAAACAACAACATAGCCGCCCAAGGGAACGAGGTGCCTCTAGTTGACCTCAATAGAATTACAGACCCAGCGACTTTAGTTCCCATATTGCAATTAATGCAAATCTAGCTGTCGACCCCGAAAATAGCATCCGCAGAGACGTTCGATCAACCGGTCAGGACACACAAGGTGGCGAAGAAGGCGGAATCAGCCTTCAAATAATATTCGAAATGTTGCAGGCTCAACAAGTTGCAATAACACAATTCCAAAATCAGAACCATGCACCAAGTAGGGTCGAGCCCGAGCCATCGTAGGAAGTTGTTCACATGGCCGAACCGGTGCCAGGAAGATCAAACGTGAATGAATCAGGGACCGACCCGCAATCATGAAAATGCTCGAAGAACTAATAAAGCGAATCAAGACAGGGGAAAAGAAGATCGAGGAAAACGATAAGAAAGTGGAAACCTATAACTCCAGGACGATCAAATCCCGGGGCACCACCGATATTGAAAGGAATAGATTCCAAGAAGTTTATACAAAAATCTTTTCCCCCAAGTGCGGCTCCGAAGCAGATCCCCAAGAAGTTTCGTTTGCTCGAGATTCCTAAGTACAATGGAACGACTGATCCAAACGAACACGTAATCTCCTACACGTGTGCTATCAAAAGAAATGACTTGGAAGATGACGAGATCGAATATGTTTTGCTGAAAATATTCCGGGAGATTCTATCGAAGAGTGCTATAATATGGTATCATAATTTATAGTCTAATTCTATTAACTCATTTGATATGCTTGCAGATTCTTTCGTAAAGGAAAACGCTGGGGCCATTAAGGTCGCAACAAGGACATCAGACATTTTCAAGGTAAAACAGAAGGACAATGAGACGCTCAGAGAATTTGTATCTCGATTCCAAATATAACGAATGGAGTTACCACCTTCCATCGATGATTAGTCTATTCAAGCTCTCACTCAAGGTCTCAATGCTCAAAGTTCAGTGGCCTCACATCGGTTGAAGAAGAATTTGATCGAATATCAAGCTATCACTTGGGCCGATGTGCACAATCGATACCAGTCAAAGATGATCCGTTGGGAGTTCCTTCTCGGTCCGTTTATCCTATCAGTCCTATAAATAGAATCAAGAGGGATACCGACTGAGAATAAAGGTCAAATAGAGGTTGATATCAACCGTATAATGGAGACTATATAGGCAATAATGCTTCGAACTAACTTAAGATCGAAGGCCGATCACGAATCGGTGTCAAAGACGGCACTGACAGTACTCGAGGTGAGACTTGTAAGCGCTAAACGATCAAACTAACCGTGCTCACATAGGATGCTCGAGACCCATGCACAAAACATGTACGCAGGTGTAATATTTTTTCAAAAGAATAAAGAGAAGTATTTTTTCCTTGCAATTATCTCATGTCTTATAAAAAGTTCTTTACAATTCCATAATTTTGTTCTATTATGGAAACAAGCCGAAGAGCCGATCATAACCAGAGTTAGGATAATAACCCCCACACTCGGGGACTGTTGTCCGAAAAATAAATTCGAACAAGATCGATTATTGAAACATCGGGGCCATCAGACATTATGGGCAATCCTAGAATTTAAAAGGCCACGACCACCACACTGGGGTGCTATTACTTCGGGCAAGCTCGAATTAAATGGGAAAATAAGACCAAAGGGTAGATCCCTCCCTAAGAGGCTACAGCTGAATTAACATAGTTCGGAGACGTCCAAATTCTGTAACAAAATAGGCCTTCAAATTCTTTCATAATTGATTTTAAAGGCTACCCCGGCAAAGTTGTAAAAGGCTTCGATAATATCGAGCATCAAAAACTCTAATAAATACAAAGGTTGTTCAAACTATCGAACTACTCCTTATTTCATGCTAGGACATTCCAAGTTTTTATGTGAATGATAAAAACTTTTTTGAGCCAAAAAGGGGAAAATGCCTTACACTTACAAACAATCTGTTTACAAAGGCCAAATCGGCCAAATACAAAATTTAGAAAGGCTTAAGGGATACTTTTACTTTGAGTTCGAGCAAGTCCCTGCTCAATCATAAAACCCAAGTACCTTAACCCGAGTTTGAGCGAATTCTCACTCGGGGACTGTCTATCAAGACCAAGGGCTACCTTATCTCGAGTTCGAGCAAGTCCTCACTCGACCATAAAGCCTAAGGGCTACTTTTACTTTGAGTTCGAGCAAGTCCTCACTCAATCATAAATACCAAGGGATACCTTAAACCGAGTTCGAGCAAATTCTCTCTCGGGGCCGTCTATCGAGCCCAAGGGCCACTTTACTTCAGGTTCGAACAGGTGCTCACTCGACCTTAAAGCCTAAGGGCTACTTTTACTCCAAGTCGAGAGATCATCCTCGCTCAACTGAAAAACCTAAAGGTTACGTTACTTCGAGTTTGAGCAAACCCTCGCTCGATCATAAAGCCTAAAGGCTACACTGGCCCTATTTCAAGCAAATCAGCCTCAGACCTTAGAATACAACTTCATAACTTTATGCTAAGGCACTCTGACCTTTGTATAGAACAATGAAGAACAAATAGACTTAGAATCCATGAAAGGTAAGAAAGGTTTTTATATATACATCAAAAATCATTTACAAGGGCAATATAGCCCAATGGAAGTTCTCTACAGAAAGCTGAAACGACATTAACATAAACACAAAATATATTAATCCTAAAGGGCCTAGTCATCTCCGGGAGCAGCATCTTCATTCTCATGGCCTTCTCCATTTTCAAATCTGCTCAGTCTCTCATAATCGCTCTCATCAGGATAAGCTAACTCTCTGGCTTCATTTTCAAGCTCCTTAGCGCTCTCGATCTCGACTGTAAGATCGAAGCCACGCGCATGGATCTCTTCGAGAGTTTCCTTTCGATATTGGCATTTGGCATGCTCAGCGACCCAATTTGCTCGAGCCTAAGAAGCCTCAACAACTTCTTTTTCCCGGACCTGAGCAGCTTCAGCATCTGTTCGATAGATAGCCACCATTGCATCAATATTGACCTTGGTCGCTTCGACCTCAGATTTGGCCGTCTCGAGTTCTTTGATCAGCTTCTCCCAATCGAAAATTGCTGAACTCAACCAAAACTGGAGATCCTCGGCTTTCTTGGTTTGCACCAAGGTTTTCTCTTTCATGTTTCGGAGTTGGACTTTAGTCGAAGCCAGTTAGGCTCGGGAAGTCTCCTTTTTTTAGGCAAGGCGGTCCATATTTTTCTTCCATTCCACAACCTCACTTTTCACTGCGTCTACTTTTGTACGGAGTTGCTCCATCACATAGAGTTTTTGTTGGACCTGCGGGTTCAAACCATTAGCCATCACCCGAATTAACATCACTAACTTCAAGGATTATTCTTACCTACTCATCCAGATCGGTGTGTTCTTTCTGAGCCACTTCTAGCTTAGAACAGAGGCCTTTCGCTTCCCGTTCTCTTTGCTCGCAGAGAATCTTGAAGGCATCCTTTTCCTCAGCTAGCCCTCGAATCTCGGCTTCGTACCGACTCAGCTCCCCTCGAGATCGAAAGAAAGCCTCATGGTGAAGCACCGAAACCTACAAACATAGAAAAAGAAGTTATATAAAGGGAGAAAAATCTAAAGTATGAAAATCGGCATCAACGAGGAAATCTGGAGTTACCCGGTTCAGAGCCTACTGGGCTTCGTTGAAAAGACAGGGTGTTTCCACCTCATCCATCTTGGCTTGGTATTATTCTATGACCAAGAATCAAAGATAGCTTGCCACCCCTATGAGGACGGAAAGAAACCGATCATCCTCCGAGATCGAAATAAAAATTGATCGCCTACGCTCAGGATCGACACTGGGGCCGGGGAATTGGTTGGTCATTTTAAATCTCGAGGAAGCCTCACTCGAGCCCTTCCTCGGTACCTCCAAGTTACTCTGGCCGGTGACATCTTCCACTCCAACAAAATAACCACAAAAAGGGTCTTCTGCTTGTGGACCCCTTCCCCAAGGCAAGTCTCCACCGCTTGAGCTTCAAGTATCATCGACTCAGAGAATGAAGGGAACGAGGGGGAATCACCAATATGTATAACCCCAAGTGAGTTTTTTGGGGCACGGCCCTCGTCTCGGGGAGCCTCGAACGTGATCTCTGTACTAGCGTCAACCACTTCCTTGGTAGCCTTCTCGCCTCGAGGTGAAGCGCCTTCAGCTTTTTCTGGCTTGGGGACTCCTGCCAAGGCTTCGCCCTCGGTCTCATCGAGCGGAGGTAAATCAGCTAAAGCTCTCACCGGCTCGGGAGCTCTTTGTGTATCGGTGTCAACCCGTACACGGGCTTCTTCTTCTTCGTTGGACTGACTCCAAAGTAAGAGGGATAATGTTCCCCTTGGGCTTGCGAGCTGCTTTCTTTATGGATTTCTCCCCATCGGAGTTCGAAGACCTTCTCTTATCCACTTCGCCGGCTTTGAGATAGGTGGTGAAACTTCTTCATCACCGGACGAGGGCCTCATCGTCAACTCCTTCCCGAGACCTACAAAAGAAGAAAAATGAGTAAGCATATAGGCAATGGTCAAATTGTTAACCCAGCAAAAAAGGCCTACCATGATTACTAGCCTCCCACCGACCCTTAGATAAATCGCGCCACGCGCACTCGACATGCGTTGATTGTGACACCAGGCTTTTGACCCAGTTCTCGAGTTGAGGACTGCACCCGGCATCCAGGAAATGGCTGCATCAAGTAAAACGTCGATAAGAAATGATAAAAGAAGAAATGAAGACAATAAACAGAAATCAAGGACGGAGTTATACTTACGTTTCATATTCCATTTCTCAGGAAATGGTATACTCTCAGCCAAGATTAGGTCTGTGATCTTCACTCGGATAAATCGGTCCATTCAGCCCCGGTCTTTGTCTTCGTCCATGCTCGAGAAGGGTGCCTTGGTGGCCCGCGTTGAAGCTTTACTAGCGCACCTCGATAGAGTCGAGGGCAATACAGTCGTATGAGGTGGTCGAGGGTAAAAGGAAGCCCATAGATTTTGCTCACGAAGTAGCAGAGCAGTATCACGATCCTCCAGAAAGAGGGGCGAATTTGGCCAAGGGTCACCTGGTATTTCTTGCAAAAGTCTACAATGATCGGATCGAGGGGACCCAGCGTGAAGGGATAAGTGTAAACACTTAGGAACCCTTCCACGTGGGTGGTGATTGCTTCTTCTGGAGCCTGCACCATCACCTATTTGTTACCCCAATTGCAATTCTTTCCTGATCAATAAGGCTTTTGGGTATCGAGCATATATATCTCGATACCGGCTCGCATCGACCAGGAACCGAGGAGGTTTTCTCGACCTTGAAGTCTGAATCAATGACACACCCCTTGGGAATGAACTCTTCGGGGCGGGGTTCCACCGCTGGTTCCTCACCGGCCAGCCGGGACGAGAAAGCAGTCTCTTTCTGTGATTTTTAATGGTTTGGCCATTTAGTTTTTGTGGACAAAGAGGAATAGAAATTGAAATACTTGGTGTTTTGGGAAGAACAAACAATGAAACTCAAAGATCTGAAGATAGGAAGCTTTGAAGGAGGCAAAAAACTATGAATATTAGAATGTAGAAGATTTGAAAGTAAAGTTTGAAAGAATGAAGGAGGAGGTTATTTATTGATTTCACAACGACGGTTCAAAGCTCGTAGTGTCCAACTAACGACGGACACACATTAAATGCCTGGGAAACTATATCGACGAGACATTTTGGTCACCTATGATACTTACGTCACGATGTTTACTTCATGATGTACCGAGGTGAAGATTGAGGACTCAAATCGTTTCTTTTCATTACTCTAAAAAAAACCAAGGGACTATCTGTATACGCTCATAATCGGGATTGCCCGATTTTGTATGGTTAATCGGGACCGGGGCGACAGTCCAAGGTTCGACCCCATGTTATATCAGATTGTGACATGAAGATATATTGCCAAGCTCGTGATTCAAAGACCAATTGAGACCAGCCGAAATCGAGACCGAGCGGGATATAGATCGAGCGAGATCGAAGGAAGCTTGTTGTTTCGAATAACAAAAAGCCGAGATATCTGTGATCGGGCAAGGATCGTGGCGAAAATCTCGACGCGTATCAAGTCAAGACCGGTTAATTAGCCAATGATGGGATTTTCTTCTGTATATAAAATTTTACCATAAGTAGAACTCCTCTACTATATAAAGAGGGGATTAATCATTTGTAAACACATTACATTCATGCAGAACAAAGCAATACATTATATTTTCTCTCTTAAGCTTTCATACTTTGTTGTTCAGTTCATACTCCTCAATAGCATACTCATTTTGTTCAAGGGCGATCTAGCTCGAGGGCCAAAGCCGCACATTACATTGGTTTGCTTTATTTCTATTTACATTCAATTTCTAATATCAATTTTCATATTTCTTAATTTATGCCAAGTGAAATCACATATCCTTAAAACTACTTAAATTTAATTATTATCTGATTTTAAGGGTAAACAGTTACAACTGAGCTCTTGAAGATTTTTTGGTAAATTCAGATAAGTTTTACTTGATAAGATTTATTTGTGACAAGGGAGATAAGCATAATATCGCAAACTATAAGAAAATTAGTGCTACAAAAATAAACCTAGAGGGAGGTTTATGAAATTATCTTTTCCTTTTGATTACTCTTTCAAAATATAATCAATTTGATGGGACCAGATTTAACTCATAGAAATTAAATCTGGCAAACCCTAAACATGGCAACACGATTTTCATGAAAATGAATGTCAATAATAAAATAAAAGCACATAAAGTAAGATTTATTCATATAATAATCTTGATGTTTATAAGATGATCTTGAAATGCAAAATTTATGAAATAGCTTTTGCAGTTCACTAACAACCAAAATTTTGTTAGCACTTCTTAAATATAATTGCGTTGATTTTGATAAGACTTTAATGTCTACTTAGGAACTTGATTTGATACTGAAATAAACTCAATCCGATGTTACTTTGTATTTATTCGATATTTTGTCCAATTCCATGAAAAGGAAACCTGTTAGTATGTTGTCATTCAATTATAAATTAATTTTCAGGCCGAAATTAAACTAGTTGGGATCATTCATATGAATTCTCTACTGGCACCAATTTCATTCAAATACTATATGTCTGTCTTTTCGCACAAATCTTGTGTAACACTCATTACTCGGATGAGGTGTGGATATATTAAATGGGTATTAATTCGATATTTTAAATATATGAAGTCCAAGCGGAATGAGTATGGGTGAAAATAGTTATTTTAGAATCAAGACGGAGAGTGAAGTGTATAAGATTCGATAAAATCTACTAAGTTTACAAAAGGTCTGTCTTACAACAGGATTTAGTGAAATTTTGTAAGGAATTTGGGAAAGTCAAAACAAGAAAGTTGTAAGCCTTTGAAGTAGCTTTCCAACGATATATTGTGGAGTCCGAACGGATCTCTGTGCAAAATGTTATGGGTGTTTTAGAGAACAGTGCGCAATATGCGCGCCCAGAGGGTCACGTGCGCGGCCGCACACTTGCGGCAGTGCTATTGCCATTTTGCACGTTCAGGTGCGGGGGGGGGGGGGGGGGGGACGCACCTGGGGGGGTCATTTTAAAGCCTACTTCTTCCCCCACACCCCCAAAACACAAAAAACCGCTCTAGAAAGGGAAGCTCTCAAGAACCTAACTCCTTAAAGGTCCCTCCACCATCCAAGGTAAGTTCGAATGATGATTCTAAGTTAATTTCAATTTTCAACATCTTATTAACATGGGTAAACCCTCCATATCATTAGATATTCGATTGGAACATTATTGTTGAGAGAAGGAATCCTAGAACTCGAATTCAAGGGGATTGAACTTCAAAAAGGTAATGTCTTCACTCTCTAATTGATTCTAGCATTGGATTAATGATTATAGACTCTAGTTCATGAGATATGAGTTGACGGGTTTGATAGAAAAACATGAATAGTTATAGGTTTTGGTTGTTGATTGTTGATTATTGATTAAGGGTATTGTTTACCTCAAGGATGATGAAGAATGATGTTGATTATAACCATTAGAGACTTTAGAATTTATTCAGGAGCAAGAGAATGGGTTATTGGGTGTA
Organism: Nicotiana undulata; assembly: GCA_005239495.1. Taxonomy (NCBI): domain Eukaryota; kingdom Viridiplantae; phylum Streptophyta; class Magnoliopsida; order Solanales; family Solanaceae; genus Nicotiana; species Nicotiana undulata. Next base: position 16,180 of record ML259546.1, on the reverse strand, counting down.
GAAACACCATTAATAAGGACTATGAAGCTTTATTCTCACCAAGTGTTTGATAAAATACTTAAGTGACCAAAACATGAGTATCATAGCTAATATGGAATCCGTTTGACTTGTATTGCTATAGATTAAAGTTGTAAGGTCTGACAAACGTTGTATTACGCTCGGGAGCAGGAAGTTAAGGTATGTGAGGCTAACTCTCTATGTTTGGGCATGGTAGTGATTCTCCCTACGCTACGTTTCTTTTACAACGTTATTAATTGTCTCAGAAATATAGTTAAGCTCAATTCCTTGAATGGTTGCAGAACTTGTATTCTCTAGCTTCATAACTCGTTCATGACTTTCATTCAGAACGTTGTGAGCTCAGTGCATATTCAATATAGACTTGGGTTTGATGCCCTCGAGTCTTAGTATATATTACTCAGTATGTCATAAACAATTGAAGTTTCTGTGTTCATAATCAATTCAAGAAATTCATGTCTCAGTCTAGTCCTATACAATATTCCAGTATTATGTACTTCAATGTGATTCAGTATTCCAGTATGTAATTCACAGTGATTCATTATTTCAGTATCATGTATTGCGACATGATTCTCAGTTCCTGATTTTAAATCTCTGAATGTTGAACACCTGTATTTGGTCCTGAGGCCGTAGTTTATATGCTTTATTAATGTTTGTGACCGAGGTCAAAGTTTATGCTTTATGCATTTTGGGGCCTGAGGCTGTAGTTATGTATACATATACTTGGGCCTGAGGCTATAATTATGTATACGTATACTTGGGCCTGAGGCCGTAGCTTGTGCACATATATATTGGGCCCGAGGCCGTAGTTTATTCACATAAACATGTTGTTCATCATTCATAAGAGGGAGTATTCATATACTTACTTCCTTTATTCAGTTCAGTTATCAGTTATTAGTTATCCTTTCAGTTTCACCTTTACTAGTTATCATTTCAATTATCAGTTATGAGATATCATTTCTGTTATCAGTTCTCAGTTATCAGCTCAGTTTCACTTTCAGTACTTACAGTTCTTTCTTTCAGTTGCTTTACATGACAATGCAATTCAAATGTACTGACGCCCCTTTTGCCCGGGCCTGCATCTCACGATGCAGGTAATTATTTACAGGTTGACGATTAAGAGCGCTAGGATTCTCGTACCAGCTATTGAACTGGGGCATTACAATTACTTTACAGTCTTTCAGTATTTACACACAGTCAGTGTTTTCAGTATTTCATTAGAGGCTTCATGGACTAGAGTAAGAGTTAGACAGAGTCACAGGTATTTAAGGTTAAGCAATGTTGCTACATATATGTTTCAGGCTTATATTAGTGTTTTCGCATTTGATTTATATTATTTAGACTTTCAGTATATCAGTATGTCTTAGTTTATCTTCCGCACTCAGTATGTTATGATATCACATGTTGATTCAGCCAATCAGTTGGTTCGCTTGGTCGCATGTAGTCATACACCGAATACCGTGTTATGTGGAGGCCAAAGTTCGAGGCGTGACAACTTGCCTTTACACAATATGTTTAGTTTGACTTTGTAAAAAGAAAAAATCAAAGTGTTAAAATTCTGTATTATTGATTGTCTACTGAAGAAACATGTACAAATATAAAGTATAAATAACTTTCCGTTTTATAGAAATTGAGTACTAAAAAAAATTACAACGACAATACTAAAAAGGGGTCACGTTTTTTTTTTTGGAAACTTACACAAATGTTCCAAATAAATTTTAACTTACCAACCTCTAGTCAGTAGCTATAGATTTACTAAAACTAGCCAACAAAAATTGAAAAACCCAAATAATAGGGTTCTTTCTCTCAAAGAATCACATGCAAAAATCACCTTCCATATTTTTAAGCGTGATTAGCAACACTAGATACAAGACGAAAAGGAAATTTCATGGATGAAGTAGCAAATAAGGTGATGAAATACAAAAATATATACAATATTCCAAAAATCTAAACAAAAAGGAGCTTTTTCAATGGGTATAGTTGAAATTCATTGAAAATATATAGACAAGTCAATATACAAAATTTGAGGAAGATTGGAGGAGATTTGGACTGGTTTTGTATCAAAATTCGTAATTAAATCGAGTTCAAAAAAGTCTTCTGCGACACATGTATCGAACATGTATCACACATGTATCTCACACACAAGTATACATGGATATACATGTGATACACAATTAATACAAATATGATACATATGTGATACACAAATGATACACAGTGTCATACACATATCATTTTTTTCATGTTCAATTTTTACTTCGAATATTCGATTCAAACCACCTCAAAACTTCACCAAATCATTCCAAAACTGAGATTCAAGCTCCTTAAGTTGTGCCCAATCTAGTCTAATAACATTCACTCAAAACAAAGCAAAAATTTGATTATTTTTTTGCTACAAATAGCTAATTTGGCTAATATTAATAATATTTTATCAATTGACCAATTTTTATAATGAGCTACTTATAAATGGACATAGCTGATAATTTTATTTTTTTTCCTTTTTGTGATAACGACATGTTTAAATGTGTTTCTCTTTTTAAAAGAGCAAACCTTGTTTTAGCACAAACTGGAAAAAAATGGGAAACTTACACAAATGTCCAAATAAGTCTCAACTTACCAGCCTCTAGCCATTAGTCATAAACTTACCAAAATTAGTCAAACACATATAAAAATTGAAAAAACCAAATAAATAAGGTTCTTTCTCTCAAAGAATCACATGTAAAAATCCCCTTCCACATTTTTAAGCGTGATTAGCAACATTAGATGTAACACGGAAATGAAATTTCATGGATGGGGTAGCAAAATATAAAAACATATACACTATTCCAAAAATCAAGGCAAAAAAGAAACTTTTTCAATGGGTATAGTTGAAATTCATTGAAAACATATAGATAAATCAATATACGAAATTTGAGGAAGATTGGAGGTGATTTGGACTGATTTTGTTTCAAAATTCGTAATTAAATCAAGTTCAAAAAATTCTTCTGTGACACATGTATCAAACATGTATCACGCATGTAATCTCACACACAAATATACATGGATATACATGTGATACACAATTGATACAAATATGATACATATGTGATACATAAATTATACACATATTATATTTATTTGATGATCAGTTTTTACTTCGAATTTTCAATTCAAACCACCTCAAAACTTCACCAAATCATCCCAAAACTGATATTCAAGCTCCATAAGATGTACCAAATATATTCTAATAACACCCACTTAAAAGAAAATAAAATTTTGACCTTTTTTTGCTACAAATTGCTAATTGACTAATATTAGTAATATTTGGCTAATATTGATAATATTTTATGAATTAGCTAATTTTTATAATAAGATACTTATAAATTGACATAGCTGGTAATTTCTCGAAAGAAAATAGCTCATTTAGTGATTGAGAAAATATTTCGTCGTCCATAAAAAACAAAAGTCAATACTAAACGATGCATATTTTAAACTTTTTTAAGACTTCCAAAGTACAATTAATACTCACATTCATCAGTTTAAGACCTGATATATATAAAGCAATATGGATGGAATATGTTAAAGGAGATAGTTCCTCAAGGAGACCAATTTTAGATTGGACATGCTGAAATTAAGTTGATAAACATATATTAGAGTATGTTGGAAGTTGGAAATTTGAGTTAACACCTCTATTTTTTTTAAGTGATACACTGTCACAACTTTAAAGCAAATTAGTTTATGATTTCTTTGGAAATATTATAGTTTTAGAAGTTAGTTTCTCACGGTTCAAAAAGTTCTTTATTTGAAATTTTTAGTCCAAGTAATGACCATTTAATTTTTCCTGCTTAAGATAATTATTGCTAAAGCATTACTCAAGGGTAGTAAATAAAGTGAGTTGAGAATCGTAGAAACAAAAACACTAGGTGATTTCTTCTCATATTTTCAGGCTTGATAGACAGAGTTACCTGTTACATGTTGTTTGTTGGAGTAGCAAGTATTCCAAAGAATTATATTTATTTTATAAATAAATAAAAAATTAGTACTCAAGGTTAAGAACAGTTGCGGACAAGCACTTGAGGATTCTTAACTAGAATCCCAAATGAAATTTCCAGCAGAATCAATCCTTACTAAATCAATAAAAATGATGCAATCACAATAACGAAAACATAGAATATATTTTTTTGGCTTTTTTGTTTTCCTTTCTTTTTTCTTCCTATTATATAGAAGGGAGAAGAGGAGGTCGACCAAACATATCATAATCATTTCATATATTAGTGCATTGTTTGCTTGTATAATTGGCTCAAAAAGTTAGTTGTTAATGATCGAAAAAAGTAACGTGGCCAAGCTATTGAATTCTTCCTATGGACCCTTCAACTCTCTATCTTCTTTAAATGCACTATTTGATTATTGCTATTTATTCTATGAATCTGCAATTTGTTTGAAAGCGGAACAGTTTAAAAAATATTATTCAGTAAGTACTTTAATTTTAACTAGAAGAATTAACTTTTTGGTAATTCTATAATTCAAGCGTTCAGTCGATTAAAAATATACTATGGTAATATACATTTTTATATAACAATTTTGTTATCTCCTTAATAAACATTATTTCATTTGTTTTATTTATTTACTATCAGATTAAGAAGATTTTCTATAAAAAAAAGTTGGTAATAATTTATATAGACTTATATTCAGATTTTCTTATAATATTATATGACTTAAGTTCTCATTAAATTGCAACTTCAATTGAAAATACTTTATAAAATTAGAAGAAGAAAACAATATTTAAAAATAAACTGTAGTTCAAGTCCCCATATTATTATAGAGTATTAAAGTTTTTTCAAATTGTTAATAATGATACCCTCTCTAAAACATGGTTTGAGAATAATCAAAACTAAAAATGAAGGCAATTAATTTAGGGAATTGTTCTTTTTTTAAAATTATTATATATTAGGCGGCATGAGAAGTATCATTATGCAGGATTATACTTTTCCCTCATGATCGAAGTTAGTTGGGCACTTCCTTTACTTTCAATAAGAATTCAACATTATATAGATTTCAGAATACATAAATATACAATTAATTATATCTGAAAAGGCTCAACAAATAGTTATAGTGAAGAAAGTTGTATTACACCTTAAATAGTAGGGGGAAGTGCACGGTTAGCCATTAATAACACATGTATTTACTTTTAAGTCACTGTTTAAAATGTCTTTAGTCTTTAGCCACTGCTTTAATAAACTTTAACTGCCCGAACGAAAATACTCTTCTGCTCATGTCCTTAACTTTTGAACTTAACTTCAGGACTTCAGGACTTCAGGACTACATGTCCTTAACTTTTGAACTTATAACTCTAAGTTCAGGACTTCAGGACTACATGTCCTTAACTTTTGAACTTGGAACTCTAAGTTCAAGACTTCAGGACTACATGTCCTTAACTTTTGAACTTAACTTTAGGACTTCAGGACTACATGTCCTTAACTTTTGAACTTAACTTCAAGACTTCAGGACTACATGTCCTTAACTTTTGAACTTGTAACTCTAAGTTCAAGACTTCACGACTACATGTCCTTAATTTTTGAACTTGGAACTCAAATTTCAGGACCAAGTGTCCTTAACTTTTGAACTTGTAAGTCAAAGTTAAGGACCTATTGTCCTTAACTTTTGATCTTGTAACTGCAAGTTAAGGACTGCATGTCCTAAACTTTTGAACTTGTTAGTCTAAGTTCAGGACCAAGTGTCCTTAACTTTATAACTTGTTAGTCTAAGTTCAGGACCAAGTGTCCTTAACTTTTGAACTTGGAATTCAAAGTTAAGGACCAAGTGTCCTTAACTTTGAACTTATAAGTCAAAGTTCAGGACCGAGCGTCCTTAACTTTTGAACTTGGAACTCAAAGTTAAGGATTGTTGGATCAAGAAGCTGAATGATTTTAAAGATTGACAAAGGAACTCAGAGTTTAACCAGGTCCATCACTGGAGACATAGACACATTAAAGGTACGTGAGGTGCACAAGTAGGAGATAAACGCAATTAGTGATCTAAAGAGATATCTCCTTATCGAAAAGGTTGCAAATTGATAGGGAGATGGATTCCTTATTCAGTAAGGACAGAATCAAGATTGAGGAGGATCTGGGGAGTTGAGATCAACTAGAACTCTTTCACCAAGGAAGAGTTGCATCTGAATTCTAGTATATCTCTCTGTCTACTAATCCTATATATTGTTAAGTGTTCTTATTGAACAGGTGCGCACAAACATAGAAGCAAAACAAGAATTGAGTGCAAAATTATCAAAGCAATTTTGCAAGCAGTTCGTGTGAGAATTACCTGTGCGAATCTGGAGCTACTTGAACCAGCTAGAAGAACCAGTTCCATCTGTTGTCTTTTAGTCTAGTTTATGTGTAGTAGGTGATTACAAATTATATCTTTCAGCTTTATCTATAAGCAATTGTAAAAGGTACTGAGTGTTCAAGTTAAAGTTAACTTGAAGCTTGTCGCAAATAGCTAGAGGCTAGTTTGTCACAAGGGGATTAGAGTTAGTCCTTAGGTTTACAAAAGAGTTTATTTTGTAAATATTGTTTGGCTCATTGATTTAGTGAAAAGTTTGGGAAAATCCTATTGGGAAGTAGGTAGTGTTTTTTCACCTTTTGAGCCAGGTGTTTTTCACGTAAAATTGATGTGTTCATTTATTTCTGCAACTATTATTCCACAAAATATAGGAGTTGGAACACCTAGAAGAACATGGTCCTTCTACAATTACTGCACACGAAAATTGGACACCACACAAATCACCCCCCCCCCCCCCCCCCCTCTTTTGTGGAATTGACGTTTAGAACATCAATTGGTATCAGAGCAGGTTATCCTTGAAGAGGCTAACACCTTAGGAAAAGATCAATATGAGTGCACCACCTGGGAACTGGGAAGGACAATCAACTGTTAGGCCACCATTCTTCAATGGCATGTACTACTCCTGGTGGAAGAACAGGACAAAAGATCAGTTAATTGGGGAAGACTATGAACTATGGGACATAGTCACTGACGACCCTCTAGCCACTATGAAAAAGACTGCTGAAGGAGTAGAAGTGCCCAAAACTAGAGCTGACTGCACGACTGAAAATTTGAGAAAATGGGAAAAGAATGCCAAAGCAAAGAAGTGGCTTGTGTGTGGACTTGGTCCACATGAGTACAGCAGGATCCAAAGCTGCACCACTGCCAAGGAAATTTGGGACACTCTGAAAGTGTCTCATGAAGGAACTGCACAAGTGAAAAGATCCAGAGGTACATTACTATATTCTCAATATGAGAACTTTTCTATGAAGGAAGGAGAGACCATCCAAGAGATGTACACTAGGTTCACTACTCTGACAAATGAACTAAAATCTCTTGGAAAGAATATTGAAGAAGACAAGGTTGAAAAGATTTTGACAAGGGTTTTGCCAATCTCCTAGGAAAGCAAGATCATGGTTGTTCAAGATTCCAAGAACATGGCAACCCTCAGGTTGGATGAACTAATTGGTAATCTCACTGCTTATGAACTTAGAAGGCAGACAATGAAGATGGATGCTCCCAAGAAGGAAAGAAGTCTGGCATTGAGAATCACTGAGGGAGCAGATCTGGAGGAAGATGAGATGGCCATGATCACCAAGGAATTTAGAAACGATCTCATTAGGAAAAAGGGCATCTCAAGAGGTAGAAACTACAACAAGGCAAAGGCTCCAAGAAATCCCACCAACGAGGGATGCTACAAATGTGAAAAAACTGATCATCACATCAAGAATTGTCCTCAGTGGGAAGTTGAATGGAAAAAGGAAAGATCTGAACGAAGGAACCGGAAGAAGGAACTAGTTCATCCTAAGAGAAACAAAATATCAACGAAAGTTATGGTTGCTGCTTGGGGAGAAAGCTCAGATGAAGAATCAGATGATGAAGATGGAAATGAACAGGCGCTTATAGCAATTGGTGAATCAGATGAGGAATCATGTGAACCAGAGGTAAGTATATCTCATCTCAAAAGTAAGATTAAGTTCCTATCTAAAGAAAAACTCTCTGAATTGTTACTTGACTTCATTGACGATTTTGAAGAAATAAATAAAGAAAAGGAACAACTGTCTAAGGAGTGTGTAATGTTAAAAGCAAAATGTATAGAACTTGGAGCTCAGAGTAAGTGAATCTGTAAATGAAACACTGCCTTGAAGAACCAGGTTCATCCACTTGAAACTAATGTCCTAGAATTAAAATATGAAAATTTAAAACTAAAACTAGGAACTACAAGAAGACAAATGGCAACTCTCAACTCATGTTAGAAGAAAATGTAGGAAGACTAAAGGATGAGTTGTATAAGAAAGATGAACAGATAAGAGTGCTAAAGGAGGAACTTAAGCATGAACTGGACCAAACATGCAAATGGAATAAATCTTTTGATGCCTTGACATGGCTTCAAGAAAATCACAGTAGCAACAGAAGAGGACTTGACTTTGGGAGTAAACTACCTAAATGGGATCCCAAAAGCAAGTACCTCACACTTCCCGAGAACAAAATTTGCACCCATTGTGGTAAGACTGGTCACTACAAAATTGAATGCAATGCAAAAAGAGCAGGCCAGTCAAAAGAATAAAAGGTTGTTCAAAAGAAAAATTGGCTACCAAATTGGGCCAGAAGGAACTTAATTCATCCTTTTTCTCATAGAAAGGGACCCAAACTAGTTTGGGTTCCTAAGACTAACCCATGATTTTATTTTGTAGGTTCAAGTGAAAGGGAGTAGTCAAATATGGTACTTGGATAGTGGCTGCTCAAAACACATGACGGGCAACAAGGAACAATTCCTTTCACTTGAGAACCTCAAAGGAGGAAATGTCTCCTTTGGAAATGGGAAGAAAGGTGAAATCATTGGGGTTGGTAAGGTAGGTAAGGATGACACACGTTCCATTGAGAATGTTTACTTGATAGATGGCTTGAAATATAGCCTGATCAATGTGTCACAACTGTATGACAGAGGTAACCTGGTTGCATTCACTTCTACAAAATGCTTTATGATCAATCTTATCACTGACATGATTGTTTTGCACGGAAAAAGAGTGAATAATATCTATGTCATTGACCTGTCCACAAATCACAAAATGAATTAACTTGCTTGAGTGTGTTGGATAGTGATCCCCTCCTTTGGCACAAAAGACTTGGACATACAAGTCTAAATCAACTCAACAAACTAGTCTCCAAGGACTTGGTGATAGGTCTCCGTAACATTAAGTTCAAGGAAGACAAAGTTTGTGAGGCTTGTGCAAGGGGGAAGCATGTAAGGTATTCTTTCAAAATCAAGAAAGTGATAAGTACCACCGGGACGTTGGAACTGGTCCATATGGATCTATGCGGTCCTATCATAACATTAAGCAGATGTGGTAAGAGATATGTAATGGTGCTTGTTGATGACTACTCTAGATTTACCTGGAAATTGTTCCTAACATCTAAAGATGAAGCATTTGATATGTTTACTTCTTTTGTAAGAAAAACCCAGAAACAGTTAGGAAATCAACTTGCATCAATAAGGTCTGATCAAGACACTGAATTTGAAAATGCAAAATTTGCTGAATTTTGTGAGGAACATGGCATAGATCAGAACTTTTCTGCCCCTAGAACTCCACAACAAAATGGAGTGGTTGAAAGAAAGAACAGGACACTTGAAGATATGGCTAGAACCATGCTTCTTTCTAGTAAACTACCTCATAGCTTCTGGGCAGAAGCAATAAACACTGCATGCTACATCATAAATAGGTGCATGACTAGACCACTTGTAGAGAAGACTCCCTATGAGTTACTTAAAGGGAGAAAACCCAATATATCCCATCTTAGGGATTTTGGCTGTAAGTGCTTTGTGCACAACAAAGGCAAGGACTCCCTAGGTAAGTTTGATCCCAGAAGTGATGATGGAGTATTCTTGGGATATTCCTCACATAGTAAGGCTTATAAAGTATATAACAAAAGAACTATGTGTGTTGAAGAAAGTGTGCATGTTGTTTTCGATGAAACTAACATTCTTTCTGATAGACATGAACATAAAGATGAGGAAATTGGGCTGGTTAGAAACTCCGATCAAATTGGAGCAACACTGGAAGAAGGAACAGGTGATGGAACAGGTCCATCTACCCTGAGCAACCTGACAGAGGGAACTCAACATCAAACCTCATTGGAACCTGTCCCTGATCCTGTCCCTCATTGGAACTCAACATCATACCTCATTATGAGCTTTTTGTACACACACACTGGATGACGAGTGTGGGGCGTGCACGAATTGAGAAATTTGAAATATACTCCTTTTTAGGCAATTATTGAGTTGCGAAACCGCTTTTAAAGCCTATTCTTTATAGTATTGATATGTTTTGATATAATTGGGCTGCAAGCCATGTTTGAGGCCTAGTGCCGATCTATTTTAACCCCTTGGGGGCTATTTTACTGATATTCCTCACTTTGAAACTATGATTTTACACTCAGTCTTGTGAAATTGTTGACACTCTTACTTGATGATATTACCATTTATTTAAATGAAATACTGTTTTGGGTCGAGAACCTTGTTTATTATTGCCCGAGTGGAATATTGAGTGTGTCTGATTGAGTGAGGTCGAGAGCCTACGTTGTGAGGATATCTATGGTATGAGAGAGGTCGAGTGCCTGAGTGATTGTTGCCATGATTTGGCTTATTTATAGCACTTGGGTTGAAGCCTGAAGGAGCCCCTCCGGAGTCTGTACACCCCTAGTAAACGCAGGTACCTACTGAGTGCGAGTGTCGAGTGACGATTGATTGAGAGGTATGAGGGACTGTGAGGTGCTGAGTGACTATTACTGAGCGACGGTGAGGTGCTGAGTGATGATATGGCCCGAGGGGCAAATTCATACTGATACCTTGCTGAGTTTGGTTATGATTCATTTCATACTTTATTACTAATATTTAGGAGTTTTATTGAAAAAATTTGATAATGCACTTGTTCAAAAGGTTTTGAGGAAATTGGATTTCAAACGGATATATTAACTATATACTTTACTCAAACCATGTATTTTACTGTTTTGTGGATTGGTGTATTTGTTGATGCGTGTTTCTTATTCTTCAGACTGTGATTTATTTTTATCACTACTGAGTTGGCGTACTCACCATTACTCTCTGCACCTCTGTGTGCAAATCCAGGTACTGATTCTGAGTAGTAGCTATCAAAGTTCGTGCATCGTCAGTCTTTTGGGATTTCGAGGTAGCTGTCAAGCGTCCGCAGCTTCTCCACTTCCCTTCTTCATATAGTACTTAGTATTTGATTCTTAGACATTGTTTATGACATTATCAGAGTTATTTTATTTCTTAGATGCTCGTGATCGGTTGACTCCAATCTTGGGGAATTTGTTTAGACAGTAGATTATGTTATATTTGCTTAAAGACTTAGAAAATTCTTATACTTGTTATGCTGGTATTCAATAATATTGAGAAATTATATTAAACAAATGTATAGTTATGTGATGGTTGGCTATCCTAGTTCCACAATAGGAACCATCACGACCTATTCGGATTTGGGGCCGTGATAGTGAGCTTAATTTCTTTTTAGGCTTACAAATTAAACAAAATTCAAATGGAACTATGATCCATCAACAAAAATATGTGAAAGAGTTGCTCAAAAGATTTAAAATGGAAAACTCAAAAGAAATTGACACTCTCATTGTAACAACAACAAAACTAGATGTAGATGAACCTGGTTCATCTGTTGATCAAAAGTTGTATAGAGGGGTGATTGGGTCGTTGTTATACCTTACTGCCAATAGCTCTATCTACTATTGAGGCTGAGTACGTGGTTGCAACCTAATGTTGTGCTCAATTACTATGGATTAAGCAACAACGGATGGATTTTTGTATAGAGGTTGGATGCATTCCTATCTTCTGTGATAACACTAGTGCTATTAGTATGAAAAAGAACCCCGTTCATCATAAAAGAACAAAGCACATAGATGTTAGACACCATTTCTTAAGAGATAATTATGAGAAGGGACTGATCTCTATTGAATTATGTGCTACTGACAAATAAATTGCTGACATCTTTACTAAAGCACTTAGTAGAGAGCATTTTGAGAGAAACATGTTAGAATTAGGGATGATTAAGATCACCTAATTGAACCAGTTCAAAACGAAAATGAAAAAAGAAAATTTGGCTAGGAATTCTGAAATGTGTAAATAATCAGAATAATCATTGCTCAGTTTCATGCTATAAAAGGCATACTCTCTTGCCATGTGTTAATATGACTCCTTGGTTACTAATAATGTTTTTCTATTTTTGTAAATTGAGGCTTAATCAAGAGATTCTAATAAGATGAAACTGGTTCATCGTTGTTGGTTCATCTGACAGACGAGGTATGTGATCATCACTTTACACATACTGAAATATTAATAGTTACTCATGTCACGACCCGAAATCCCACCTTTCAGGCCGTGACTGCGTCTAACGTTGAACCCTCTAGACAAGCCAATGTATACAACATTATCGACTTAATAACACAACGTAACGGTATTTAAAACTTTAACCTTCAAACATTTAATAAATAACTCGAATTCATTAATGTCCAACCTTTTTCGAAAAACATCCCACACCATTAACTCTCAATTTTTTACTGAACATCCAAAATCACTTCAAACGTTTCACAGCAGAAAAATAATAATATTACCTCAAAAACTCATAATGAAATGATAAGACAACCACAACGAACAATCCAAAAACCGGGGTGTCACAACCTCACGAACTATCTGAACTGAGTACAAAATACAAAGTCTGAAAAGAAATATACAATTGTCTTGAAACTAGGAGAAAAAGTAAAGCAATGAGGAATCCAAAAGCAGGAGAGACACCAAGGCCCACGAACGCCAGCGGGTATACCTTGAAGCTCTGGGTGGACTGAAGGTGACTCCCTCAATGCGGTCCACTGGGTCCGGATGCGTGATCTGCACAACATTAAGAAGTGCAGTGTAGCATCAGTACAACCGACCCCATGTACTGAGTAAGTGCCGAGCCTAACCTCGGCCGAAGTAGTGACGAGGCTAGACTTCACAATGGCGATAACCTGTCCTATTCTACAGCAGGTACAGGGATAATACGAGGCAAGAGATAAACAAACAGATAAGGGATGCAGGACAGTAAAGGGGGAAACAAATGAAATGAAGCAGTCAAATCAACAGATAGAAGTGAACAAGGGAGGCAATCTAACACAATAGCCAACAAAGCAAATATAAATATCAAAAAAGTAAACAATGGCACCGCATCACCCTTCGTGCTTTACTCTCTTCCTCACAATGAAATATACGATGTATCATGGCACGACATTAACCTTCGTGCTTATAATCAATAAAAGTCATGGCACGTCATTAACCTTCGTGCTTATAATAAATATGAATCATGGCACGACATCACCCTTCGTGCTTTACACTCTTCCTCACTATGCAAGGTAATCAAATATCATGGCACGACATCACCTTCGTGCATTACACTCTTCCTCACCAAACAATCACAGATAACATGGCAAGGAGTACAACACAGTGGAAATAAGCAGTTCAAGACACCCGACAAGGGGGAAACATCAATTAGTAGCTCAAGAAATGCCCGACAAGGGTCTCAACTATAACCAATCACCTCAATCACATACTCTACACTTGTATTATCTTTCGTATCAATACTTCTCAAACTTAACATCCAGTACTTTCAATCACGACTAAATTACCAAGTAAAGACAATCTCATAATATGCTAAACATGAAAGAAATACTGCAATTTCTATCAATTAGACACACGGGCATGCTTGACACACATTGCATAGGTACTCATCNCTAAACATGGAAGAAATACTGCAATTTCTATCAAAATAGACTCACGGGCATGCTTGACACACATTGCATAGGTACTCGTCACCTCACCTATGCAATGAACATGATAATCACTTAGCACATAGCAAATAATACCTATTCCCTCACCAAAGTTAGGCAAGACACTTACCTCGGTCCAAAGTATAGCAATCAACTCTCTAAGACCACCTTTCCTTTTGAATTCAACTCCAGAACCACAATATCTAAGCATAATTAACTTAAGTGTATCAATAATAACTCAATAACACCATCCCATAGCCTAAATACACAATTCCTACCATTCTTTAAAACTACCAAAATTTGACCCCGGGCCCACGTGGTCTAAACTTGAGGTTCGGACCAAAACCCATTCACCCATTACCCCACGAGTTCAAATATATAATTAGTTTTAAGATACGACCCCAAATTGAATTTGAATCACCCAATTTTCCCAAAAACCTAACACTACCCAAAAACCCAATTTCCCACTTTGATTTCATGATTTAGACCTAGATTCTACTGTTTGATGAAGGAAAATGGAAGTAATTAGAGTGAAAGTCACTTACCCAAGTGGTTATGGGGGTAGAATGACTTGGAGGTTGTCAACGGGGCTTGGGGAGGAAGAGGATGGTGCAAAATATGGAATTCCCTTAATTGAACATTCTGTTTTTGGCCTTTTAAATAACTGGGCAAAAATGTGCACCGCGATCGCGGGAATGGGAATGCGATCACGGAGAGTCTGGTTCACAAGCACTGCGATCGCGAAGAAGTGAGTGCGATCGCATAGCCCAAGGACCCCACCTTGCGCGATCGCGAACTAGACCCTGCGATCGCGTAGAGTACCTAGCCAGCCCCTGCCCAGACATCCTATACCTCTATGTGATCGCGAACAGTGCTATGCGATCGCATAGAGGAACTGACCTCCCCCTTCACCTATCTCTATGCGATCGCAGATAGACCTACGCGATCACATAGAACAAAACCTGAAACACCAGTAACAGCCCAAAAACCAGATTTTTCACCCTTTTAACACCCTGTTAGCTACCCGATCCTTCGGGTCTCAAAACCAAAAACACACACGACTCCCAAAATATCATACGAACTTGTTCAAGCCTTTAAATCACCAAAATATCATCAAAAATACGGAATTAAACCTCAAAACTCTTAGAAATTTCTTAAAACTTCATAAAGCTTAACTTATCCGATTTCAATCCGAATCACGTCATTTCAAGTCCGTTTTACACCAAATTTCACAGATAAGTCACATAACATATAATAAACCTGTTCCGGGCTTCAAAACCATAATATGGGTCCAGTAACACGGTTTTCACATAACAATTCATTTTCAAAATCCTTTATTATTTTCAGAAAATAATTTTCTTTAAAAATTCATTTCTCGGGCTTGGGACCTCGGAATTCGATTCTGGGCATACGCCCAAGTCCCATATTTTCCTACGGACCCTCCAGGACCGTCACATCACGGGTCCGGTTCCGTTTACCAAAATTGTTGACCAAAGTCAACTTTATTTAATTATTCAATTTAGAGTTCCATTTTATCAAATTTTCACATAGAATCTTCCCAGCTACATGCCCGGGCTGCGCACGCATATCGAGGTGATATTAACGGCTTTCGGGGCCTCAGAACACAGATTTAGCTATTACTTAGAATGACCTTTTGGTTCATCACAATCTCCACCTCTAAAACAAACGTTCGTCCTCGAACGGACATAGAAAAGTACCTGAGCCTGAGAAAAGATGGGGGTAACGACTCCTCATATCGGACTCGGACTCCCAAGTAGCTGCCTCGGCAGGCTGACCTCTCCACTGAATACGGACCGAAGGATAACTCTTTGACCTCAACTGGCGAACCTGCCTATCTAATATGGCTACTGGCTCCTCCTCATAAGTCAAATCCTTGTCCAAATGGACACCGCTGAAGTCAAGAACATGAGATGGATCTGCAATATACCTCCGGAGCATAGATACGTGAAACACTGGATGCACTGCTGATAAATGTGGTGGCAAGGCAATTNCCAATATACCTAGGGCTCAACTTGCCCTTCTTTCCGAATCTCATCACGCCCTTCATAGGCGACACTCGAAGGAACACCTGGTCTCCTACCATAAAAGCCAAATCTCGAACTCGACGATCTACATAGCTCTTTTGCCTGGACTGAGCTGTACGAAGCCTACCCTGAATAATCTTCACTTTATCCAAGGCATCCTGGACTAACTAAGAACCCAATAATCTAGCCTCTCCGAGCTCAAACCATCTGACTGGAGACCGGCATCGCCTACCATACAACGCCTCATATGGAGCCATCTGAATGCTCGACTG
>ML259545.1:9873-27428 GCA_005239495.1 Nicotiana undulata | reverse complement strand
ACTTACTCAGTACATGGGGTCGGTTGTACTGATGCTACAGTGAACTTCTTAATGTTGTGCAGACCTCGCATCCGGACCCAGTGGATCGCATTGAAGGAGTCACCTTCAGTCCACCCAGAGCTTCAAGGTATACACGCTGGCGTTCGTGGGCCTTAGTGTCTCTCCTGCCTTTGGATTCCTTATTGTCTTATCTTCTTTCCCAGTTTCAAGACAATGATGTATTTCTTTTAAGACTATGTATTTAGCACTCTGTTTAGACAGTTCGTGAGTTGTGACACCCCGGTTTTGGGCTTATGCGACGTTATGTATTTTACCATTTCACTTGCATTTTCGGATTTCTATTACATTTCCGTTGTCAAAATTCTAAAGTGTTTCGTTATTTCTGTTAAGATTTTTAAAGGTATTTCCTTTACTACTGTTGAATTGGATTGCAAAATGTTAGATTAACTGTACACGTTGGCTTGTCTAGCGGGTTCAACGTTAGACGCAGTCACGGTCTGAAGGGTGGGATTTAGGGTCGTGACATCAGAGCCGGTATTATTGGCCTAAGATGGAAGAGGATGCCGAAAACTTCGTATCCGAATGCGACAAGTGTCAAAGGTTCGCCAATAATATGCATCGACCAGTATAACTATTGCACCCAATCATATCTCCATGGCCCTTCATGAAATGGGGGATGGACATAGTGGGACCTCTTCCCTAAGCTAAAGGACAGGTACAGTTTTTACTCGTGCTTACTGATTATTTCACTAAATGGGTAGAAGCAGAAGCGTTCAAACAAGTGCGGGAAAAGGAAGTTAAAAGATTCCTATGGCGAAACATAATATGCCGCTTTGGGATACCGAAGGAGATCGTGTGTGATAATGGCCCACAATTTATAGGATCTCAAATCACAGAATTCTTTGAAAGCTGGCAAATCAAACGGATCACTTCAACGCCATACCAATCCCGTGGCTAATGATCAAGCTGAGTCAACAAATAAAATCATCATCAACAATATAAAGAAGCGACTAGATAAAGACAAAGGAAATTGGCCCGATGAATTACCAGCGGTATTATGGGCATACAGAACAACATCAAAAACAGCCACGGGAAAAACTCCATTCGCACTTGTCTATGGCTCAGAAGCCTTAATACCCGTGGAGATTGGCGAACCAAGTGTAAGGGTTATAACAACCACGGAGGAGGAAAACAACGATGAGTTAAGGACTAATTTGCACCTTCTCGAACCCCGAAGGGAAGCAACATTAATACGGATGGCAGCTCAAAAAACAAATCATAGAGCGTTACTACAACCGAAAAGCTTATCTCAGATACTTCAAGATTGGGGACTTCGTCCTCAAAAAAGTCTTTTAATAAACAAAAGAAGCAAGCGCAGGAAAGCTAAGTCCAAATTGGGAAGGACCCTACAAAATCCAAGGCATAGCTGGTAAGGGCGCCTACGAACTGGAAGCCTTGGACGGTAGAATCCTACCAACAAGCTGGAATGCCATCCACTTAAAGAAGTACTACTTCTAAGGAAAAGAAGTACCCGCGACCAGGTATCGAATGTTCGATTTTATTTTGAACATTTAAAATTTTACTAACTTTTTTAGATGATAGGCATAAATCTAACCCATCACCAGATGATGATATTAGACCTGCAAAGACGTGAGGAAATAACACAATTCCCAGTCTAGGGTTACACTTTCTGATGGACGTTTTAAAGGGTTAAGCAGTCATCATCTAAAAAATTATATACCTTCGAGTCCCGCACATTTTTCCTTTTCAGGAAAAGGACCACAAGGGAGGAATAATCAAGTGCTTGAGATTTCATTCTTCAAAGCTCAAACACTTGGGGACTATACAGTATGGAAGGCTAAGACGAAGCAAAGAAGACTATCGAAAAGTCAAAGCTCGAGCCTGAAGATTCATCTACCCAACAAGTCAAGTGATACGAGCAAAATTGAAGGAACTAAAGACTCAAAATTCAAAAGCCTAAATCAAAAACCTTCGAACATGTTCGGGTTAAAAGGCAAAGCATTAGCTACGAGGAAGAAATGCACATCTTTGTATTTATTCAAAACTGTTGTAACAAAAACAGTTAGGGGTAAAAGATCATCATCATTGTACTCATTCAAAAACTGTTGTGATTTAAAACAGTTACGAAATCTTTGTACTCATATAGAAAACTGTTATCAAAGAAAATAATTACGGATGAAAGATCAAAATCCTTATATTTGGCTAAAATTGTTATCAAATAAAACAGTTACGGATGAAAAGGCATTTCCCTTGTACTTATTAAAACTGTTGTTAGCAAAAACAGTTACGGATAAAAGCCCCAATCATTATGAAAATTGTTACTAATGAAAAACAGTTATTTCCTTGTATTAATTCGAAAAAACTATTACCTATGAAAAACAGTTACGAGATACAAATGTATATCAAATCTGTTAAATGAAAACAGTTGCAACATGAGTTTTAGACGATAAATCAAACACATGTAAAATGCCATGAAAGTTCAAACTTTCCTTAGAAGCATTCTTAAACATGTGAAAAATTCATATCACTCTATTGCATTATTACACCATTATGAAGTTGAGACGTCTTCTTCATTAAGTGTCGTTAAAAAAGAAAGGGCCCTCTTTCGTAAAAAAAGCCTACTACAAACAAGGCTCACATTTTGTACAAACACCGTGCCTACTATGAAAAGGTTCGAGTGATTTTAGCATCTTTATGCGAAAGTTCAGAGGTAAAACTAAAAACCTCAAAAATCAAAACATGCAAAAGACTTAAGAGTGGAACAGAAGCTCAAAACGAAAAGTCACACTTTGCATATATTCAAAAAGAGGCTAAGTAAGAACTAAGTACTAACTAGTACTTAGCCGCATATAATTTTTACATTTAAGGTGCCCCTAAGTTGTCAGTTGGGGAATTTAGTAAGATCCAAATTTACCCCCGATGGAGCTAGGGGTAAACCACCAATCCAATAAAAAAAAAGAACCAACACTTTAATCTTCTTGAGGAGGAGGATTGATTTCTTCATCGGCAGAAGGAATGGGAGCAACTTGGAACGAAGAGGTATGAGTAGCAGGAGTCTCACCATCAGGTGAAGAGAGGTTAAGACCTTGTTGAGCCTTCTCCATGGCCTCCTTGATTTTAGCTATTTCAGCACTAAGGTTGAAACCCCCTTGACTCATTTTCGTCAATGTGTCAAGGCGAGAATTCATATATGCCCAGCTCACATCGACTGCAGCCGCCTCTTTGAGATCTTCGTAATCTTTTGCCCATATTTGAAGCTTAGCCTTTAGCCCATCCTTCTCCGCTTCAGCAACTTCATGGGCAGCCCTCAAAGGCACAATCGACTCCTCCCGAGTTTGGACTCTATGTAAAGCATTACGAAGTTCTTCTTGGGTCCGGGTGAGTGATTGCACGAGCTCGCCAGAATATTCCTTATTCTTACCTAACAAGTCCTTCAAGTTTCTAATCTCCTCCGAGGCTCGAGACAACTGTTCAACAAATGAATATTCCAGAATGCTCTTGTTCTTATCAGCCTGATTTGAAGAAGCCTTCTCCACTGCCAATTTCGCTGCCATAATTCTCAGTTGCTGCTTTAAGGTACTCCTTTCCTCTTCTAGAGCATCCATATCAATCCTTAAACTGTCATACTGTGCCTTCAAGTTATCAACATCAACCCGCAACTCTTTTGTCTTCTGATCTGAATTTGAGATCCTCTTCATGAGCTCCATACCTATAAGATTTATCTACAAGAAACAGATCAATTAGATATGGTAAATTAATTAGAAATAATAAATTTCATATACGAAAATGGACTGGGATAAACTGCACCATACCTTCAAAGAGGTATGCACGACCTCATTGGCCCATGTAAGAGCAGTATGGCTAGCTAGCTTGGCCTTCTCCGTGGGGCCTATCAAAGGTTTAAGCCACACTTCGGGTTCGCCCGTCTTCTTGAAAAGACTCCCCTCAGCTGGAACTTCTATTATTACCTGCAGCATCTCCCTGCTGGAAGACCCTACTTCCCTAACGGAAGGCACGGAAGCAGGCATAAATGAAACAACAACAGGCACGGAGGGTTGAGGAACTGGAGAAGCCGCGGACAAAGCAGTAGGCACGGGGGATTGAAAAGTTGAGGAAGCCATGGGCAAAGCAACAACAGAAGCCGTAATAGCCAAAGGAGCGGAAGAGACACGGGGAGTAGATGAAACAGCTTCTCTTAAAGAAGAAGGAAAAACAACAGCCAAGGGAACTTCATCAGAGGCAAGGTCAAAACCTTCATGGAACAAATAATCTACAGATTCATGAACAGGAGAAGGTGAAGCATCCTCAGAGGCTGAGGGTCTAACTACAGACACGGAAGGCAAAGTCATGGGTGTAGACTCATCGTCCGAAACCACCCGCCTTCTCTTACAGAACGGGACTCACCAACCATCCTCTTTGAGGAAGACGAACCAACAACAATCTCTTGGGCTTGGTCTAGAGACATCTTCGGAACAGACGAAGCAGACACCCCACGAGCAGAAAATCCTATCAAAAAGAAAAAGGTTAAGCAAAAAGAAAAAAAGGCTCGAGTAAGGAAAAAAAGTAGAAACAAAAGCTTCACTTACCGTGGGTCTTCACTTGCCAACCATACTTCCCAGCGAAGTACTTCCAAGATCTTTCCTCCAAAGGAGCAACAGACAACAATCATTCTACCCAATCACGGATACCGGAGACATTCTCAACAGTACCCATGATTGCTGAAAGAAGAAGAAATAGATACGATGTTAAATAAAACATCTCGAATCCGAAAGAGAATAAATAAATAAATGTGAGCTAAAATGTACTCATGTGCACGATTCCACTTCTCAGGGAAGGGAAGATTTTCTTCACCCACTAAACCAGCAGTGGGAACAGAAACGTACCGAAGGTACCAACCTCTGTCCTTATCATCTCCAGGGGTTACTAATACTCTTTTACTCCGAGCAGCAAGAGTAAAAAACCCTTGACGAAATAGGGCAGGAGAGTAGAGATGAATAAAATTGCTAAAAGTAAAAGGAACCGAGGCTAAAGTAGCTAAACTCCTAAGACACGCGACAACTCGCCACACAAGCGGACCAACTTGTCCTAAGCAAATATTAAAAAAATGACAGAATTCAATTATGATTGGATCAATGGGAGGTCTAAACCCTAAAGTAAAAGGGTACGTATAAACAAAAGAATATCCCATCTTTTAAGACGTTATTCTTTTATTACTATTTGGAATATAGACAGGGAAATCAGACCTCCAAAAACACTCCCTACGAACTAGGGAAATCTGACCTTCCGTAATAAGGGTTGGATATCTCTCAACACTTTCAAGGGAAGAAGACTGATCTATGAGAAGTTGGTTATCCCTAGTAAAGACAAACTCAACGGGGATAATTTCGTCAACTCTAGGTTAACGAAGGTGTTCATCTCTACCTCTAGACAAAGGACGGGAAGCCCTAGCCCTAGGAGAAACCAGAGACCGAGCAGAAGGAGGGGAGACCATCTGAGAAGAAGAGGAACCTCTCGAAGGAGTGGATCCTAGACTCCTTAGTCTACCACCCCTCCGACTCCTAGTCGAAGCTGAAGATGGTGTTAAATTTTCAACATCTATTACTCTTTTGGGTTGATTTGAAGAAGACATGTTTACAAGGGCAAGAAAAAAAAATCTTTACAAGTAAAAGAGACAAGTTAGAAAGTGTTTTGTGAACGTAAAGAAAAGAAGAAGGGTATTTATACCTAAGAACAATCGTCAAACATGAGAAAAAATAATGATGAGAAGTCATAATTGAAGATGTCACTTCGGGACTGACGCAACCGCAAAAAGCCCTAAAAGGCACCGTAGAACCAATCTAAGAAGGACGTGTGGAATGAGCATTAAATGGAAGTGACAAATGACGCCTATGTTCATAGAAGGAATATAATGTTTTCGAGGAAAAGCGGTGGCAAAATATTCCCGCCATAAATGCGTATCCACTTACCAAATATTAATCGATAAATAAATGGTAAGTGGGAAGACTATTTGTATTGGTAAAAAAGAGTCTTACACGTAAGATGATTCTTGACAACTCAGCCAACTACGTGGACTAAGGAAAACATGACAGCTGGATATGACTTTGTAAAGAGGTACAGAACAAAGAGCCACGGTTCAATAAACCTTTGAGTTCATCAGTCATGGGAAACTCAACTTAATTAAGACAGGGAAGAGACAGGGTCAGAGTGAATCCGGACAGAGTTACGGGCAGATTCGGGGATCCTCAATTAATGACCTATACGTTATGTAACCTACAAGCAACAGTTATAGTTACCCTTTGTAACGCCTCATTAATGTAATAATTAGCCATTAATGAGTGATCATTGCAAGAATCAAACGTTATCCTAAGAAACCGCCTATATAAAGGAAGGGAAGATAACTTGTAAAGGGCATCTGAGAATTTCTAATATTACGCACTTTACTTTGCAGTGCATTATTATTACTTTCTATTTATTTTCTTTTATCATTTCCTTGATTATCAGTAACCCGCGTTTATCCTAAATATAGCTTTAGTCGAAGGATCTAATTCTTTAGTTAAACAGGGGAGTTGATAAGTAGGGATTTTGACCGCTTATTTGCTCTCTTTTACTTGTGTTTTAGCTCAAAAATGCTTCAAGGTATTTCCGAGAACTAATGAAATGTGCTTTCTTGCAGGAATATTGGCAAAACAAGCCAAAGAAGTGAAAATTAACTCTAAAAGGAGTCAAAATTGGACAAGGACCAAAACAAGGCAAAAAGGCTTACAGTGCAGATCGCACCATACAGTGTGCGGCCGCAAACAATGAAAGAGCACCGTCAGATTTCCTTCAGAGTATGCAGACCACATAATTTTGGTGCGGCCGCAGGGGAGGAGATTCAAAGAAGTTGATTTTAGGAAATCTGCAGATATGCGGACCGCACTACTATTGTGTGGTCGTAAGAGCCAAGGTGCGGTCGCACTCACAAATGTGCGGTCCATAGAAGAAGAGATTCAGAGAGTTTGATTTTAAGACATCTGAAGTTATACGGTCCATTATTGTGTAGTCGCAAAAGCCAAAGTACGGCAACACTCACAAATGTGCGGTCCGTAGAAGAAGGTCCAAGTCCCAGCCAAATTCAAGTGTGCGACCGCACTCAGAAATGTGCGGTTCACACAAATAGATGAAGTGCGGCCGCATCCCACTTTTATGCGACCGCAAAAGGCCAAGTTGACCATTCAAGCTCAAAGTGCGGATCGCCCACAGAATTATGCGGGTGCATAACCTCCGTAGGGGCATTTTTGTCAGATATTTTTAACTTAGTATAAATAGAACTTTTTGTCATTTTTAGGTTAAGTTGTATCAGTGTAGAGCACCTGAGCCATTTTCTTTACTGTATTAAGTAATATTGTACTATATTAGCTTCTAAACATTAGATTTTCTTTCCATAACTAATTATTATGCATTCTATCTTAATTTCTTCTTTTATTTCTTCATTTTCTATGAGTAGTTAAAC
This sequence comes from Nicotiana undulata, assembly GCA_005239495.1. Taxonomy (NCBI): domain Eukaryota; kingdom Viridiplantae; phylum Streptophyta; class Magnoliopsida; order Solanales; family Solanaceae; genus Nicotiana; species Nicotiana undulata. Next base: position 19,915 of record ML259545.1, on the reverse strand, counting down.
CCTTCACTAGGATTGTGACCAACCCCTAGTATGGGTACTTAATGGGTTATAGATTCAGGTCTTATTTATGATTGGGTATATGTTATTTAGCCTTGTTCTTGCTTGAATTCTAGAATTAATGGTTGCAAACATTGATTCATGCCTATTTGACTTAGTCTCTACTTGAGAAAGAGAGACTAAGTCTAGGAAAACTTGGCTAACTAAGAATTGGGGTGAACTCAAAAAATTGATAGCTCCAATTAAAGGGTCGAACCTAGAGATAGTAAGAACCGACTAGAGCATTTATCACTTGCTTTGTGAAATACCCATTTGGGCTTGAGAAAGCCAAATTGGGCAAAGTCACTCAAACTATCGAGAGGTATAGAGTGAGTAATTGAGTGAGATTTCTATAATGTATCTTGATCAACCAAACATGACCTAAACCTCTAAATCCATTAGGTAACCAACTAGGCAGAAGTCGCAACCCTAGATCTTTTTTCATTTGAAAAACAACCAAAACCAAAAATATTGTCTCCTAGTTTTACAATTGCATTCAATAGCTTAAAGCAGAAGTAGAAACAACAAACAAGAACGTGGAAGTGTAATAGGGCATATCATACAATTACACTAAATATATACCTAATCCCAATTCTAACTCCCTGTGGATTCGACCCCGACTTGCGTTGGTTTTTATTATTGCATCGACCGCTTCACTACCTATATTGTGGTGTGAGTTTGGGAGAGATCAACAACAATGGTTGATTCCAGGTCTTGAACCCGTGACCTATAGATTACACGTAGACAATTTGACTATTACTCCAAGGCTACACTTCACATGTTCAAAACATACATATATTATGTAGGAGGTATTAGAGGAAACTCATTTTCTCTTGCTTTTCTTGCATAATAACATTGTTGTTCATACTTCTTCATATTGTGTCCTCTCTATATTAAAGATACAGTAGTTATAGACTATAACTTCTATAATTAATGACATTTTAATTATCCATATGCATTTTGAGACATTATCTGCTAGTATCATTTACATATGAAATCCAAAAACAATTAACTCAAAAAGAACAAATATTGCAAAAAAGAATAATTGATAATCACTAGATAGGATCTCGTAACTTTAAAGCAAAGGATTTAATTGCATTCTGGAGTCTAAAGATTTCAAATTGAGTAGGTCAAAACCTGAGTACTTGGAGTGTAAATTTAGTGATAGGTTGCATGAAGAAGAAAAAGAAGTGAATATTGGTACTCAAGTCATCCCCAAAAGAGATAGTTTCAAGTATCTTGGGGCTATTATTCAAGGCAATGGGGAGATTAACGAGGATGTTACTCATCGTATTGGAAGGGGTGGATGAGATGGATGCTCGCCATGGGGGTTTTGTGTGATAAGAATGTGCCTCCTAGACTTAAGGGCAAGTTCTACAGAGTCGTGGTTAGACCGACTATGTTATATGGGGCTGAGTGTTGGCCTGTCAAAAAGTCCCATGTCCAGAAAATGAAAGTAGCCAAAATGAGGATGTTGAGATGGATCTTTGGGCATACTAGAAAGGACACGATTATGAATAAAGTTGTTAGGGGCAAGGTATTAGTGGCATCCGTGGAAGACAAATTGCGAGAATCAAGGTTGAGATGGTTCGGGCATGTGAAGAGAAGAGACATAAATGCACCGGTCAGGAGGTATGAGGGGTTGTCCATGATAGGTCTGAGGAAGGGAAGAGGTAGGCCTAAGAAGTATTGGGGAGAGCTTATTAGGCAGTACATGTCGTTGCTTCAACTTACTGAGGATATGACCCACGATAGAAAGGTGCGGAGGTCGAGGATTGGAGTTGTAGGTTGACAGTTAGTAGTGTGTTCCTCCTAGGCTTACCAGTAGTCGTAGGACTATTTTTGTACGATCTTAGTCATGGTTCTTTGTTATTACATGATGCGTTTGTTGTTGTTGTTGTGTAATTCGCACTTGTCATCGTATTACATTGTTGTCACCATTGTTTTCTACTTGGTTGCTTTATCTTATCTCTATTGTTCCTTGAGCCGAGGGTTTATCGGAAATAGCCTCTCTATCTTTATAAGGTAGGGGTAAGGTCTGCGTACACACTACCCTCCCCATACCCCATTTATGAGATTACACTGGGTTTGTTGTTGTTGTTGTAGTTGATTTAATTGTATTCTGGTAATAGTCTGATGTTTTAAACTTCAATACTACACAATAGTATAAGTTGATTGTGTAGTACCTAATTTTCGAGTGTTGTCTAATAAGAAGAACCTGGTTCTTCTTAGTATACTACTTACTACTGTTTGCGGAATAATAAAGCAGTAATAGTAAAGACACAGAGATTTTTACAAGGAAAACACCTGGCTCAAAAGGTGAAAAAACCACGACCTACTCCTCAGTAGGATTTTCTCAAACCCTTTACTAAAAACTCTAAGCCAAACGGACTTACAAAATACTCTTTTGTAATCCTAGGACTAACTTTAATCCTTTTGTATCAACTAGCCTCTAGCTAATTTCTACAAGCTTCAAGTTAACTCTAACTTGAACAATGTGTACCTATTATAATTTGCTTCTAAGAAAGCTGATAAGATACAATATTGAAACTCCTACTACAATCAACTAGACTCAATACACAAACAATGGAACTGTTTCTTCTAGTTAAACTGTAGCCTTTGTAGTGCACAACAATTCTGCTTGCAAAATATCTTGGGACTTTTGCTTTAGATCTTGATTCACTTTAGTACTTGTGTGTCACTTGTTTCAGCAGTAATACATTGAGTATTTATAGAGTCCGTTTGTTGAGTCCATGATTCAATTATGATGCAACTCTTCCTTGGTAAACGAGTTTGATTGTAACTCAACTTCCTTCCTCTATTTCTGTCCTAGCTGAAATCCACTTATGTCATCTTTATCAGTTTGCAACCTTTTCGTATTAGAAGACATTCTCCTAGTTCTTTGATACTCATCATCCACTTATGTCTCTTATGCAAGTATGATTCTTGTGCCAACTGTTCCGTTCAGATGTGTATGCTATGATGGACCTGGTTCAACTTGTCATCTTTTGTCAATCTTCAAAACCCATTCAGTGACATGGGCCAACAAATTTCCCTTTTTTGATGATGACAAACTCTGTGCTTTTATCCTGTATACACTTTAAACACTTTGTATATTTTTAAGCATTAATCATCAAGAACCAGGGTCATTAGGTTATAAATATCACTTTTTGAAAGATTTTGAAAACACAATCAATCTTCCCCCTTTTGGCATCATCGAAAAGTTGCAAAATGATACTTACCAGCTTTTTTAATTCTTACTCATGGCCAATTTAGGCAACTGCAGGTGCAAACATGATTAATCAACACAAGAAACCAATAATGTAAGCTAAATTAGAAATTGAGACATTTTTAAAACAACAAGCTTTCATTGATTAACAGTGATGATCAACACCAAAACAGATTAAAATCAAGAACAACCAAAACATGAGCAAGACAGAAATAAAAACTGAAACTAAAAACAGGTAAACATCCCAAACTGGGTCATAGATGGTATTGGAGGGGGTGGCACTGGACATTCCTAAGGCTGGGGTGGTGCAGATGAGGCTGGATTCTTGGTTTGTAGAAGGGACACCATTTGGTGTAAGACACCTTCATTTTTCTCCTTCTCCTTAGCCATCTCAGCTTTGAGAGCATCACGCTCAGCTTCCACCTCAATTAAGCGAGACTTAAATCGAAGGATCTCTATATCCTTTAACTCACTTTCTTGCACCAGGGTGCAGACCTTGCTGTTGACTGTTTGCTTCCGAGATGAACCAGGTTCATCTTCCAGGGCATTGACAATATAATCACAAGACAACAGAGTTTCATTTCCAAAGTAATCCTTAGCAGTATCCATCTCAGCCTTCTTTGTAGGAACTCCAAAATGAGCAAGAACTGCAGTAAAAACCTCATACCAGGATCGTCCAAATCCTTCAGTAACTTTCCCTTCAAGATATGTCTCTTGCCAAACATGGCAACTCTGTCAGTCGACACTTCTCCAACCACCTTCTCTTCATCTCCACTCCATTCAGGACCATCATCCCTCTCAACAATCTGAACTTTCTTCTTTGACTTTACTTTAGACCTTGTCCTCGTAGATGTACTCTTAGTGGTAGCAGACATAGGTGATGACTTCTTTGTGGAAGTCTTAGCCTTTTTGGGCTTGGGTGTCTTGATCACCACTGGAGCAACCTCCTCTTCTTGTTGGACCAGGTCTAACACCTCATCATCAGCAATAGCCTCAACAGGCTCCCCCACTTTCGCTTTCCCTTTCTCTGCCTTCTTTCTTTTGCTCTCTTGTAGAGCTTTTTCCAGCTTCTCCTCTTCTTCTCTAACAGTATTTCTCGTAGCTCATACCCTTGGAACAACTCATCAGTTTTCCTTTTCTTTGAGGAAACTGAGGCTTTAGACTTGATGGACTTTGAAGTCCTTCTCTTCTTGGGGTTGTATGAGTCCCCCAGTTTCTTCAGTCTCTCAGCCAAAGTTTCTTCTCCAGAAGAAACATGTTCATTTATCTCAATCATCAATTTTTCCAACCCAGCAGTAGCCTCCTCTACATCATGAGTTCCCCCTGTCACTACGACATCATCTTCAAGATTTTCAAGAATGGAGCCACAAATTTCAAGTGTGGTACCATCCTTCCTAGATCCCCTCACAACTGCATCTCCCTCGTTCTCAAGAATTTTCCCAGTTTTTCTTTGCCTACTTGGCACTTCCACATCCACCACAGACCCCACCAGCACAAATCTATTTTTAGAATTTAACACAGAGGTGACTTCAATATTACCTTTCTCACCACTGGACGAACCAGGTGCATCGTCTTCATGTGCTGATTTGAACGATTCACTGGATGAATCTGGTTTGGGTTCTTCTTCAGCCTGTAATAAATCTTCCAAGAACTTTGCTCGTGAACCTGAAGCCACAGATTTGCGTGCAAGAACCTTGACACGATGGGGTTTGGGGCTGGGGTAGGGTTTGGTGTGGGTTCAGGGGCATCATGGTGTTCAGGGGTTTCAGGGGTTTCAGGTGTCTCAGAGGATTCAGAACTGTAGACCGGTGGAGAATCAGACTCATATACTCCTTCATCGTAGTCACGATTTTGAGAATCATATGAAGCAGACGACATGATTTTAATTTTAGAGAGAAAAAGAAGAGAGGGCAAAAGGCAGTAAAGATTTGAGTGTTGAGTGACTTGAACAAGGTTCGTCTATTGCGTTATTCACAATGGGTAATGATGGCCTATTTATAACTTATGGATGGGGTGATTATAACGGAAGTGTATTAACACAAGTAGGATACTAATCGATTAAGGACTGTCAGTGATTGGACATTGATTAGACTGTTTCTTTCCCCCTAAAACTAGGCTAATTTAATGTGATGGAGCTTCTTGAAACTTGTTCATTATTTGGGTAAGTACGAGAATTTGAACTGAACCATAAATGGATAGAGTCCTACTCATGTATGACTGTACTTGAATTAATACATGTATGGAGATGAGAACGTACCTTGTCAGTCATGTAAACCAGCATGGATGAACCAGGTTCATCCTGTTAAAAATCTTTATTTTGCCTCAATTCACAAAAATAGAGAAACATCATTATCAACTAGGGAATCAAATTAATACATGGCAGAAGAGTATGGCAATAAAGACATAGTACTGAGCAATGATTAATCTGATTAAGTACCTAATTAAAATGTCTAGCCAGAAAACTTCCCCTTTTTTCTCTTCAATTTTTTTCAGTATTTTTTTCCATTTGTTTTTCAATTGGGTGATCTTAATCATACCTAATTCAAGCATGTTTATCTCATAATGCTCCCTACTCAATGCTCTGGTAAATATATCAGCAATTTGACGATCAGTAGCACAAAATTCGATTGAGATTATCCCCTTTTCATAGTTATCCCTCAGGAAATGGTGCCTAACATCTATGTGCTTAGTTCTCTTGTGATGAACCGGGTTCTTAGTCATACTAATTGCACTAGTGTTATCACAGTAAATAGGAATGCATCCCACATCTATACCAAAGTCCAGGAGTTGTTGCTTGATCCATAGCAACTGGGCACAGCAAGAGGCTGCAGCCACATATTCAGCCTCAGCAGTAGACAAGGCTACTGAATTTTGTTTCTTGGTGGCCCAAGAGACAAGGCAGGAGCCCAAAAAGTGAGCCATGCCTGAAGTACTTTTCCTGTCAACCAGGAAACCTGCATAATCAGCATCAGCATATCCTACAAGGTCAAAATTACTACCTTTAGGATACCAAAGGCACAAATCAGTGGTGCCCTTCAGATATCTCAAAATTCTTTTTTACTGCAGTGAGATGGGACTCTTTTGGATTGGCTTGAAACCTAGCAAATAGTACCACACTGAACACAATATCAGGTCTACTTGCAGTAAGATATAGTAGAGACCCAATCATCCCTCTATACATCTTCTGATCAACGGATGAACCAGGTTCATCCACATCCAATTTTGTAGTTGTGGTTATTGAGGTATCTATCTCCTTTGAATCTTCCATTTTTAACTTCTTGAGGAGTTCTTTCACATACTTCTATTGATGAATCATTGTTCCATGTGGAGTTTGTTTGATTTGCAGACCTAAGAAAAAGGTTAGCTCACCCATCATACTCATTTCAAACTCACTCCCCATTAATGTAGCAAATTCCTTGCTGAGCTTCTCAGTTGTTGCCCCAAATATGATATCATCAACATATATTTGTACAATTAGAAGATCTTTTCCCTTTTCCTTTAGGAACAAAGTACTATCTAATTTGCCTCGTTTGTACCCATGTTGTAGCAGGAATTTTGACAATCTCTCGTACCAAGCTCTAGGTGCTTGCTTGAGACCATAGAGAGCCTTGTCAAGTTTATATACATGATCAGGTGATTCTTTGCTTTCAAAACCAGGAGGCTGTTTTACAAATACCTCTTCCTTCAAATAGCCATTGAGAAAGGCACTCTTGACATCCATCTGATGCAAAGTGAATTCCATGTGTGCAGCAAATGCTATAAGAAGTCTGATTGCCTCCAATATTTCCACATGAGCAAAGGTCTCATCATAATCAATTCCCTCTTCTTGGATGTATCCTTGAACAACCAGTCTTGCCTTGTTTCTTGTAATAGTTCCATCCTCATCGAGTTTGTTCCTGAAGACCCACTTGATGCCAATTAGTGATCTGTCCAGTGGCCTGGGTACCAAGTGCCATACTTGACTTCTCTCAAATCGATTCAACTCCTCTTGCATGGCAGTTACCCAGTAAGCATCTTTCAGGGCTTCAGCAATGTTCTTTGGTTCAATCAAGGATAGAAATGCATCAAACGCACACAGATTTTTCAAGGAGGATCTAGTTTTGATTCCAGATCTCAAGTCTGTTATGATGTTCTCAAGAGGGTGAGAACTCTAATATCTGTGTGGTTTGAGAACCAGTTGTTCACTTCTTGATTGTTCCATGTTGTCTTGTTGTTGTGGAACAGGATCAGGGCTAGTATTTTCATGAGAAATTCCCCCTGTCGAGTTGCGTGGGGTTGTTGAACCTGGTCCATCACCTGATATGCCATAGGTGCTTCAATGTAGTCATTGCTCTTCACCAGTCCCAGCTCCTCATATTCTGGTTCCTGTCTCTCAGATAAAGTGTTAGTTTCATCAAAGACAACATGTACACTTTCTTCTACACACATAGTTCTTTTATTGTATATTTTATAAGCTTTGCTATGTGTAGAATATCCCAAGAACACTCCCTCATCACTTCTGGGATCAAATTTTCCTAAAGAATCTTTGCCATTATTATGTACATAACACTTGCATCCAAAAGCCCTAAGATGGGATATGTTTCCCTTTAAGTAATTCATAGGGAGTTTTCTTTAACAGAGGTTTGGTCATGCATCTATTGATAATATAACATGCAGTGTTAATTGCTTCCGCCCAGAAGCTGTATGGTTTTTGCCATGTCTTCAAGGGTTCTGTTTTTCCTTTCAACAACCCCATTTTGCTGTGGGGTTCTTGGAGCAGAAAAATTGTGATTCACACCATGTTCATCATAGAACTCGGCAAACTTAGCATTCTCAAACTCATTACCATGGTCAGATCTAATGGATGCTAGTTGATGCCCTAATAGATTCTGAATCTTCTTGACAAATGAGGTGAACATTTCAAATGCTTCATCCTTAGATGCCAAGAATAAGGTCCAAGTGAACCTTGAGAAATCATCTACTAGCACCATCACATATCTCTTCCCACCTCTACTTAGAGTTCTCATGGGACCACACAGATCCATATGAACCAGTTCCAACGTCCTGGTGGTACTGACCATTTTCTTACTTTTGAAAGAAGACCTTACATGCTTCCCCCTTTCACATGCCTCACAAACCTTGTCTTCTTTGAATTTAATGTTAGGAAGCCCTACCACTAGGTCCTTAAAGACCAGCTTGTTAAGTTGAGTCAGACTTGCATGACCAAGTCTTTTGTGCCACAGGAGGGGATCACTGTCCAACACACTAAGGCAAGTGAGTTCATTGTCATACAGTGTCGACAAGTCAATGACATAGATATTGTTCATTCTTTTTCCCTGCAAAACTGTGATGACCCAAAAGGGGTCATCTTATGTAAATCTAATTGTGACTGCGTTACGAGGCCCCGAAAACCTCCGTTAATCTCACCTCGATGTGCGTGCACAGCTCGAGCACGTAGCCGGGAGCCTTTATGTAAAAACTTGATTAAGAGTTGAATTTATGATAATTAATTGAATAAAGTTGACTTTGGTCAACATTTTTGGTAAACGGATCCGGACCCGTGATCTGACTGTCCCGAAAGGTCCGTAGGAAAATATGGGACTTGGGCGTATGCCTGGAATCGAGTTCCGAGGACCCAAGTCCGAGAAATGAATTTTTACAAAAAATTGTTTTATGAAAATATTAGAGGCTTATGAAAATGAACCTTGATGTGAAACCTGTGTTGCCGGGCCTGTATTATGTTTTCAGAGCCCGAAACAGGTTCAATATGTTAAGTTATCTGTGAAATTTGGTAAGAAACGGACTTGATTTGATGGGTTTCGGATCAAAATGGAAAAATTAGAGTTAATGAAGTTTTGAGGATTTTCATAGAATTTGAAATTTGGCTTGAAATGTGATTTTATGTTACCGAAGTTCGAATGGAATTCCGAGACCGAGAACAGTTCCGTTATGTCATTTATGACTTGTCTGCAAAATTTAAAGTCATTCCGAGTAGTATACGCCGGTTCGACGCATTGAAATGAATTCTAGAACTCTAAGTTCAAAGTGTTGATTCAATTTGGTTTTGGGGTCAAATTCTGAGTTTCGTTGTTGTTTTTCTCGTTCCGGAAGTTCAAGCGAGTCCGTATCATGAATACAGACTTGCCGGTGCTTTTGGACGGGGTCCCGAGGGGCTCGGGTGAGTTTTGGACCCACGGGAGCTAAGTTGGAAAAACCAAAATTTTTTGTATCTGGTATCCTTCTTCGTGTTCGCGGGAGGGTGGCCGCGTTCGCGAAGAAGGAACTGGGCAGGGGCTACGGATGCTCTACGCATTCGCGTTCCCCATCCCGCATTCGCGAAGGTCTAGCCCAGCTAGCCTCCGCATTTGCGGGCCCTCCGTCGCGTTCGCATAGGGTCCAGCCAAATGGGGCAGCCCAGCTACCATTTGTCTTCGCGTTCGCACCCGTCCAACCGCGTTCGCGAAGGTCTAGCCCAACTAGCCTCTGCGTTCGCGGGCTCTCTCTCGCGTTCGCATATAAGAGCCTCCTGAGGCCTGGGCCATTGTCCTTCGCGGACGCGATGCCCCTGTCGCGTTCGCGATGAAGGGACATCTGGGCAGGGTAGTTTATATATGGGATTTAAGTTATTCTCTCCATTTACATCTTCTTCCTTGCGTTATTTGAGAGTTTCCAAGAGGGCCTTCAACCTAGTACTTGAGGTAAGTAAATTCCCTATTTAACACTAGTTTCAAACATTAATTCCTAGTTAAATCCCCTACTAAATTATCAAAAATCATGGAATTAGGTAGTAATTTTAGG
>ML259541.1:627-13123 GCA_005239495.1 Nicotiana undulata | reverse complement strand
GAAGATGACAAAGGGCCTTGGGTCTATCAAGTTTCCGAAACAGTGTCGGTCGAGAAGATTCCGAAAAGGAAGTGTGTTCCAACTCCGAGGATAGCTTCTGCATCTGTCATGGTGGCCTCTGAAATGTTGAAAAATAGCTTTGTGCCAGGTAAAGGTTTAGGTGCATCCTTGCAGGGTATCGTACAGCCAGTGTCCCTCCCTAAGAATTTGGGTACGTTTGGTCTTGGATTCAAACCCACAGCGGCAGAAGTTAAAAGGGATAAAATTCACAGAAGGTGTGGGCACTTCCGAAGCCTATCGCGCGTCTCTCTGGGTCTTTTGTTAAGCCCGGTGCCAGGAAACGCACAGTGTCAACAGTTCCAAATCCTATGGTTGACATTGATGAGGAATTAATTGAAAGGTTCCAGAGGTTGTTTGATGATGTGAACATGGTAGAAGTCGGAGGTCAGTCCAGCAAAGCAGAAGTTCGTCGGCCGAATGTAATTCTTAACAATTGGAAGGCAACTCCTCTCCCTACTTGGAATGAGTCTTGGTAGTTTGTTTTGGTTTCCTTTTTATCCGGGTTATTCCAGGGTTGTGACCCAGACTTTTTATTTTTCGTTTGCTGGTGTACAAACCCTGTTATCCGTTATTTTCAATGAAATGCAATTTCCCTTTTTCCATCTTTCCTGATAGTTCTTATTTTTGTTTTCTTTTCCTTTTGTACAGTTCTTTTTATGCTGGTTTCAATGACATGACTTGCATGAGGAATCTTCGGCCCATTCTTAAAAGCCAATCCAATTCTGAAATAATAATCCAAGAAATAGAGTATGATGATGAAACAGAATATGATGAGGATGGGGCATTTGAGGAAATTAGTAAGGAATTAAATCATTTTGAAGAAAACCCAGGCCTAATCTGAATGAAACGGAAGCAATCAATTTAGGAGATCCAGATAATGTCAGAGAAACCAAGATAAGTGTCCATCTTGAGCCACACATCAGGGAGGAATGAATCAAAATATTGTGTGAATATAAGGATATTTTTGCATGGTCGTATGATGACATGCCAGGCTTGAGTACCGATTTGGTGGTCCACAAGTTGCCAATTGACCCAGCATTCCCTCCCGTCAAGCAGAAGCTGAGAAAGTTCAAAACTGACATGAGTGTGAAGATTAAGGAAGAAATCACGAAGCAGTTAGACGCAAAGATCATTCGAGTTACGCGATATCCTACTTGGCTAGCTAATGTTGTGCCAGTGCCGAAGAAAGACGGCAAGACCAAGATGTGCGTTGATTACCGTGATCTCAACAAAGCCAGTCCAAAGGATAATTTTCCATTGCCAAATATCCACATTCTGATTGACAACTGTGCCAAGCACGAGATCGGGTCTTTTGTGGATTGCTATGCGGGATACCACCAGATTTTGATGGATGAGGAGGATGCAGAAAAGACAGCATTCATAACTCCATGGGGAACTTATTGCTACCGGGTAATGCCATTTGGTTTGAAAAATGCTGGGGCAACCTACATGAGGGCAATGACTACTGTGTTCCATGACATGATACACAAGGAGATAGAGGTTTACGTGGATGATGTGATCATAAAGTCAAAGCAACAGGCCGACCACGTCGGAGATTTGAGAAAGTTTTTCCAAAGGCTCCACAAGTACAATCTTAAGATTAACCCTACCAAGTGCGCATTTGGTGTTCCATCTGGAAAGATGTTGGGATTCATAGTCAGTCGTCGAGGTATTGAGTTGGACCCGTCAAATATCAAAGCTATCCAAGAGTTTCCACTTCCAAGGAACAAGACTGAGATGATGAGTTTGCTCGGGCGTTTAAACTACATCAACAGGTTCATTGCTCAACTCACGACAACTTGCGAGCCCATCTTTAAGTTGCTGAAGAAGGATGCTGCGGACAAATGGACTGATGAGTGCCAGGAGGCATTCGACAAAATCAAGGGGTACTTGTCAAACCCACCTGTGTTGGTCCCGCCGGAACCCGGGAGGCCTTTAATCCTTTATCTTACAGTCTTGGACAAATCGTTTGGCTGTGTGTTGGGTCAACATGACATCACAGGCAGGAAGGAGCAAGCCATCTATTATCTCAGCAAGAAATTCACATCCTATGAGGTTAAGTACACTCCCCATGAGAGGACATGTTGCGCCCTGACTTGGGTGGCACAAAAGTTGAAGCATTATCTATCGTCCTACACTACTTACCTCATCTCTCGCCTGGATCCTCTAAAGTATATATTTCAGAAGCCTATGCCCACAGGCAAGACTTGCGAAGGTGGCAGATTTTGCTCACAGAGTTTGACATTGTCTATGTGACGCGGACCGTGATGAAAGCCCAAGCATTGGCCGATCATTTGGCCGAGAACCCGGTCGACGAAGAGTATGAACCATTGCGAACTTATTTTCCAGATGAAGAGGTGATGCATATTGACGAGGTGGAGCAGGTTGGAGGACCATGCTCAAAACTTTTCTTTGATGGAGCCGCTAACATGAAATGTGTCGGAATAGGGGCAGTACTCATATCGGAAACAGGGCATCACTACCCTATAACAGCCCAGCTTCGTTTCTATTGTACCAACAACATGGGTGAGTACGAGGCATGCATTTTGGGATTGAGATTAGCTGTAGACATGGGAGTCCAGGAAGTTTTGGTCTTGGGAGACTCGGACCTCCTGGTGCACCAGATTCAAGGAGAATGGGAGACACGGGATTTAAAGCTCATACCGTATCGACAATGTTTGTGTGATCTTGGTCAGCGGTTTCGATCAAAAGAGTTCAAGCATATTCCAAGGATCCATAATGAGGTTGTCGATGCTTTGTCTACCTTGGCGTCAATGTTGCACCACCCGGACAAAGCTTATGTCGACCCTCTGNGGGGGGGGGGGGTTTGTACAAAAGAACTCCAGATCTTGGGCTATTGAGATGCATCGATGCTAAGCAAGCCACGACTATCATGACTGAGGTACATTCCGGAGTTTGCAGACCGCATATGAGTGGGTATGTTCTGGCAAAGAAGATTCTTCGAGCAGGGTATTATTGGCTCACCGTGGAACGAGATTGCATCAGATTAGTGCGCAAGTGTCATCAATGCCAAGTACATGGAGACTTGATTCACTCTCCACCATCTGAGTTGCACACAATGTCCGCACCGTGTTCCTTTGTTGCTTGGGGCATGGATGTCATTGGACCAATTGAGCCTGCGGCGTCAAACGGGCACAGGTTCATTCTGGTGACCATTGACTATTTCACTAAGTGGGTCGAAGCTAAAAATTTCAAATCTGTGACCAAGAAGGAAGTGGTCGACTTTGTTCATTCAAATATCATTTGTCGGTTCGGAATCCCAAAAGTAATCATCACAGACAATGGTGATAATCTTAACAGTCATTTGATGAAAGAAGTGTGCCAACAGTTCAAGATTACGCATCGGAAAATGGTGCATGGTTCTAGGAAATGGCATGAGAAGTTGCCTTTTGCTTTGTTAGGTTATCGCACTACTGTTCGCACTTCAGTAGGTGCAACTCCTTATTCATTGGTATACGGTACCGAAGCAGTGATACCCGCGGAAATTGAAATTCCATCTCTTCGGATTGTTGCTGAAGCCGAAATCGATGATGATGAATGGGTCAAAGCCCGTTTGGAGCAATTGAGTCTGATTGACGAAAAATGACTGGCAGCAGTGTGTCATGGCCAGTTGTATCAAAAGAGAATGGCAAGGGCGTACAAGAAAAAGGTGCGTCCCCGAAAATTTGAGGTAGGTCAGCAAGTATTGAAACGCCTACTTCCACATCAAACTAAAGCAAAAGGCAAGTTCGCCCCAAATTGGCAAGGGCCGTTCATCGTAACGAGAGTGTTGTCCAATGGTGCTTTGTATTTAACGGATATAGAAGGCAAATGTGTAGATATGGCCATCAATTCTGATGCAGTCAAAAGATATTATGTATGATTTCCCCGGTTTAAATTGTGTTTGTTTGTACTTGGCATGTTTGAAGATTGGAATGACGAAGGCATTTTATTCTGCTATCTAAACACTTCACCCTTTGTTACCCCTTTGAGCTTTATTTATTTTCTTTCATACCCCTCTTTTGGAATCAGTAGCAAAGTTGAAAAATATGGACACAAAAGTTAAATAAAGAAGGAAAAGAAGAAAATAAAAAGAAAGAAAGAATGAATGAAAAAAAAATGAAAAAAAAAAGTAACAACAACAAAGAAATTCCTCATGAACTACGTTTGACCTGATTCTTTTTAAGGATACGTAGGTAACCTCACGGTTCGGTCGCATCCAAATAAAAATTCAAAAGCCCCAGACAAAGAAACTGGGGCAGAAGTTGTGGCTATATAAAAGATCTGATTCCAAAAGTTGTAATTGTGAACCCACTCAATTTGTTTTGAGCCTTTATCCTTTCTTTCTAACCCCATCCAAAAGCATGCATTACGGTCCAAAGAAAGACCTTCCGACCAATGTTTGAGAGTGCCAAGTCAAGCGAGGCAGAGATATGATTCACACCAGAGGCGACACTCCGTGCCGTACAAAGGAAGACAAATAAATGAGAGAGTCTTATTGGTGAAAACCCTCATGGGCACCGTAAGGCGATGGTAAGCTGAGAGAAATGAAAAATAAGAGAGTTTTATTGGTGAAAACCTTCACGGGCACCGTAAGGCGATGGTAAGCTGAGAGAAATTAAAATAAGAGATTCTTATCGGTGAAAACCTTCACGGGCACCGTAGGGAGACAGTGAGTTGAGAGATGAACAAATGAGAGAGGTCTGTTGGTGAAAACCCTTCAGGTCACCGCAAACCGAACAAGGTCAGCAACTTGGCGAAGAGATTGGGTTATGGAGGTCCCGGGCATGAGATATGACGACTGAAAGTTGATTGGTTGAACAGGCTGGGTTGATTAATCCGAAATGCATGTCATGATCATTGGTGCCAGTGCCTCACCTAGATAAGTCGCTTTTCCTTTTTCTCCCACAAATAGTCATCCTGTTTCGAATTTTCTTCTTTATTCCTAATTCTCCAAGTCATTGCATTTCATTTCTTTCGGGATTATTTCTTTAAGGCTTTACCAATGTCAGCAGTTTTTAAGCAAGTAAAAGAAGGATTCCAAAGCTTACTACCAGCTTTCGAAATTGCACGAAGCAAAGTGCGGCCAAAGCATACCAGAAATAGCACAATGCAAAAAGAGGAAATAAGGTATTAGTGAAAGTTCAAATGGTCGAGTGGTTTGTGAATGTTGTGGAAGATGCAGGGGTTTCAAATGGGAAGGACAGAAATGTAAAACAGCGGTTTGAGTACAGGTCATTCGTTCTTTTAGGGTCATGTGGTTGAGATTCAGTCATAAAGTTGAACAAATTCTTGGTCAAGTTCAAAGAAGCCAGTTAGAACAAAGCGCGGCAGTGGGAAGTCCATCCTCAGCAAGAATGCCACAAACTAACCACCACATTTTTCAAACTGATAAAGTTTTCTTTGATTAAAACAGGGGGCAGAAATTTTTTTTTATTTGCAGGGACCCTCCATGAGGAAAGCATGATTCAGGGGCAAGGAATTTTGTTCTTTCTACAGAGATCCTCCAGGAAGAGAGCCTCGCTCAGGTAAGTACATTCTAAGTTCTCAGGACCCTCCTAGTTAATGGGATTTGATTTCAAATTTTCAAGGATTAATTTTAAGCTCTCAGGACCCTCCTGGATAATGGGATTTAATTTTCAAGTTCTCAGGACCCGCCTGGATAATGAGATTTAATTTGAAGTTCTCAGGACCCTCCTGGACAATGAGACTTAGTTAAAATTCAAAACATCCATGAGTAGCGAGATCTAGCATAAGCTCTACTTTGAGGAAATATAGTTGGCTTTAAAGTTTTCATTCTTAAGATGAGATTCAATTTGAAATTTTCAGGACCTTCCTGGATAATGGGATTTAGTTTAAATTCTTAGAGATTTTGGCTAACATGATTCGATTAACATTCACAGGTGTGCCCAGATACCAAACTGGGGCAGAAAGTTTCTTTGTTTGTCTGTTTGTTGTAATCAGGCGCCCACCTGGAAAACAAGGGAATGCAGTTCACGTTTTGGCAATCAGGCGCCCACCTGGAGAACAAGGGAATGCAGTTCAAGTTTTTGGCAATCAGGCGCCCACCTGGAGAACAAGGGAATACAGTTCAAGTTGTGGAAATCAGGCGCGCACCTGGAAAACAAGGGAATACAGTTTCGAGTTTTGGAAATCAGGCGCCCACCTGGAAAACAAGGGAATGCAGTTCAAGCTTTGGCAATCAGGCACCCACCTGGAGAACAAGGGAATACAATTTCGAGTTTGGCAATCAGGCGCCCACCTGGAGAACAAGGGAATACAGTTCAAGTTTTGATAATCAGGCACTCACCTGGAGAACAAGGGAGTACAACTTCAAGTCGTTGAAATCAGACACCCACCTGGAGAACAAGGGAATACAGATTCAAGTTTTGGTAATCAGGCACCCACCTGGAGAACAAGGGAATACAGTTTCAAGGTGTGGAAATCAGGCGCCCGCCTGGAGAACAAGGGAATGGAATCCAAGCCTCGGCAATCAGGCACCCACCTGGAAAACAAGGGAGCCCATTTCAGAATTAAATCCGTGTTAGCAACAACAGAAATTTGCTTCGGGGGCGCAAGTCAACAGTTAAAGATGCACGACAGAACTGTAGAAGCAACAAGACCAAGTTTGAAGATGGTAGATAGTATTCTTGTAACTCATAGATCATAGTTTAGCTTAACTTCTTTTATTTCTGGTGTAATAAGGAGATCAGCAACAATAACAGCAGCAACCGCAGTGAAACCACAGTTCCTCGTTAGTCCCAGCTACCAAAAAATTCCAGAACTACACTGACATGATTCCTTTATAGCCAAGGATATGTAGGCAACCTCGGAAGCAAGGTTCGGTCAAACTTTTCAGAATGCTTCCCATGGAGTATCCGAGTTGGCAAAAATAGCTCGTATTCGCTCACTTTATCTTTGCCCGGAAACTTTGCATGTTTCCGAGCAAAGAGGGGCAGCTGTGAGCGCGTGATTTTTGCCCGAATAATAATACTCATACAAAAGTCACAAAATAGATTCTCTGGTTTATTTCAATTGTTTATAGAATTTTAGGATTATCTGTGGAATTGTTTGCATTCAGTGGCATTTTAATGTTTTTTTTAATCAGAAAAAAATACCCAAAATATTTGAATTTCATGCATTGCATTTCAGTTGTTGTTCGTATTTTAAGGCTAATTAAAACAAAATCACAAAAATGCGATCATTTGTGCATATTTAGCTTCTAGTTTAGTTTAGTACTTCTTTGTTTTTTTTAGTTAAATAATTAATTAAGTTAGATATATAGATTAGATTTGGTTAATTAATTAAGTTAGATATATAGATTAGATTTGAATTAAGGATTTATTTATTTAGATTAGTTGTAGTTTTAAAATCAAGAAAGGAAAAGAAGAAAAAGGAAAAAAAAGGGGAAGTTGGTCTGGACCCGAAATTGGGCCAAACCAACCCCTTGAGCCCAAAAGGTTTTCCCTCCCCCCGTTTCTCCCCTGGCCCAGCCCCTTCCCATGCCCAAGAGCAATTACCCACCAACGACCCAAATCAAATTCACCCGGTCCATCCCCATCTCCCCACTTAATAAAACTACGTCGTTTTGAGCCAAATAAATCACAGCCGTCGATCTCCCCAGATCCAACGGTTGGGAAAGTATATAATTGTCCTAAACTACCCCCACCCCCCTCATTTCAAAGTCTAACACCCCCACCCCTTCCCCTCCGACTCTTTCTCCTCTCTAATGACCGGTCATCCCCCACCGTCTCCCACCATGGCTCCACAATTCCCCCGCCTTGCTCCGCCGGCCGAAAATCGCCATCGGCGGCGGAGCACCACCAATCTGCCCCAAATTTATACCAAATAACCCTGTCTTTACCCTCAACCCCATCCCACCATTAGTTTCCCCAAATAAACGCCCAATCTCGGTTATTTTTAGATCTAGGAATCTGAAAACGTAGATATCCATGTCCGGCCGAGTATAAGATATTTAATGGCTCTCACCTACATGGATCGATAGCTCTCGTCGAGGCTATTGATTTATGTGGGTTTGAGTCATTCTTAAACCCCGCCGTAATCCGGCCAAGTCCGACGACCTTCAAATTTTCCGACCAAACCCTTTTAATAGGTATTCTTCTTTCTTTACTACTTCTATGCAATATCAAAAGGAAAAAACCGTGTTCCCACTGATTTCTATCCGTACTAGATTAATTTTTGATTTGATTAGTTGATGTTTCCTCTTTTCCCTTATTTGGATTATGTATTATTTCCTGTTTTCATTCAAGAAAAATTGAGAAAAAGAAAGCTTAAATGGTTCTAACCTGTTTTGGTCAAGTTACTCTTTGTTTGCATTAAGTCTTTCTGTTGTTAACAAATGTCCATAGACTCCTCTTTTCTTTACTATTTCTGTATGCCATGTTAATTTATTTTCTACTGCCGTTTATGATTAGTTTCCTTTCCTTTTGTTGCTTTTGATTAAGTCCAGATTCTGTTCATTATTTGTTTATCTTTGTGTGCCTTGTTTCTTTGCGACAATCATAATTCCTTGGCCCTGTTTGAACAAGATTATTTGTATTCATGAATTGGCTAGAATGTGCTGCTCTTTAAGCATGGTTATTTGTTGATTAGTTGCTTCATAGTTTACTTGAATATTTTTAATTAGGATTATTAGATTAATTAGGCTGATACTTAATCCTGAACCAGTGTATGGTCATGGATTAATCTAGTTTAATCCTAAACTTCAAGATTAACCTAATTAATGGTAGTTTATAAAAGCCACTTATTTAATAGGTTATCCCAAGTTAATAACTTCCCTAGTTAAAAACTTCCCAAGTCCTAAAAGTGATTCACTTAAGATCAGAACATGTTAATTATTAAGTTAATCACTCAATTAGGATGAACTATTTAAAGTTGATAAATAACTAAACCTTTTAACCTTGTTTAACCTTAAGGGGTAATTCTAAGGGTACTAAGGGTTAGTTTGGGAATTACAATAGAAGAATCTTGGGTGTAACAACCCAAAAAACTTCTAGAATTAAGAAAATATCTTGAAATCAGATTTTTAGGGGGTAAAACACTAACTTTAAGAGGGGATGAGGTCTGAAATCAGTAGAATATTCTAGAAGGAGGTACAGCTGCCCAATATGATAAGGTTTGACAGTTGTACCTGTACTATTTTCAGCTCTTGGATGAGGAATATGCCAAAGCATATCCCATCCTTGAGCTCCCTATAAGTAGACCCTCATTTACATATTCTGGGGACTTTTGGAGGGGACACTGAAAAATTTCTTTTTAGAGACTAAAATTTCTACTGAAAAAGCATTATCCCATATTCTACAAACTCTTTGCTGAAGATTGAATCTACCATCCTTGCTCACTAAAAAAATCCTTTCCAAACTTATGAAAATGGCTTTTGTTTGTTTGATGATCTGATTCGAAAAAAGGTTTCTTGCTTATACTCTCAAACTCTAGGTGGTTTTCCACTGCTGCTACTATTTTATCTGGTTAAGCTTTTGGCTGCTGCTGATCATGCCTCTATTTTTTTTGTACTGCTGTTACTTGACCTTTATTTGGTCAAGATTTGGGTTGATTTTCTCTTCAAACGGTATATAACTGTCTGATATTATTGCAAGATTAAAAAATATGAACCTCATCTTCCTCTTTGCTCGATTTTGTCTTCTTCTATAACTGAATTGTTGTTATTTTATCTGGTGTGAAAATCTGAAAGTAGGACTGGTTCATATGTTGAAGTCAATATGTATTTGCTAGTTAAATTCCATTTTTTCCATTTGTTTCTTAGTTTGTTAGTAAGGCAGAAGACACTAGGGTATATGAATTTGACCTTTCAATGGTCAAATTCACCCCACAATAGTGCCAAAACAGTAGTTCATATTGATAAAGCTATCTTTTTTTTTTGAGATAAAAGAAGTGGTCAGAAGGCTTCTTAGAGTAAGGAATCTGAATCCTTTAAAACGATCAGATTTGTTCTCTATATCAAAGCCTACAAAGTCAGATTATGGTATTATCGGCAAGAAGAACAAGTATAAAACCTATGGAGCTGAATCCGACCCCTTTTATGGTCAGATTCAGTCCATAAAGGGTTCGAAAATACTTTGTTCATTCAAGAGCATCATTAAGGATTGAATCTAACCTCCTTTATGGTCAGATTTATTCCTTAAGTAATGCCTAAAAGTAGTCAAGTTACTGCATGAACTCTAGCTATAATCTGGATGCAAACTTGAAATCTAGAATATGTTAAGTTAGTTCTCTCGGTTAAAGCATTAAGTAGCTGTTTTCCGTTTAAGCTAGCACGATTGGAGTTGAATCTAATCCTCTTTATGGATAGATTCATACCACGAGATGCAAATAGGTTCCTTTCCTTTTATTTCTTCTTGATAGCCAATCACAAGCAGAGGCAGGATAGCCCCAGGGGTTCGAGTTTGAGGAAGTTGTAGCTTAACGACATGATCTCCTTTTCTTTTCATTTAAATTTGTAATTACTTGGTAGAAAAAAATGTAATTATTTCTAGAAACTCTTGTAATGTAAGAATGGACATTTTGTTTGCAATTTCAAACGAATATGCACAATTTAGTTTCAGATTTTTGCAATATCAACTTAAACAAGCATTTTAGATAGTTTAATATTCTGAAAAATGAGTTAAAATTGCAACCAATGATTTTGATAAGTCCCTAAGACGTGAAAAAATATCCATATTGAAAAAAAATAGTTCTAATACTTGTTGAAATTCTTAAAATGGCTTATATGGAAAAATAGGATTTGATGTTCAAGAATATTTTGGGACTTCAGAATTCATAGATCTGTAGACTTTATTAAGAATCATGCGGCATTACGTTTAGACTACTTGAAATGAATGAATCTATATACTCCATGTAACGACTCAGCCGGTCATTTTGTGTGTTGGGACCTTTTGATATCAGGGTCCAAATGGAATTCGGGAACTGGCAATAGTTCCGTAGAGTCATTTATGACTTGTCCGCAAAATTTGGGGTCATTCCGAACAGTATAGACCCGTTCGGCGTATTGGTGAGCCATTGAAATTTTCTTGAAATCTTAAGTTTGGAACTAAGGGGTTTTGGAGAGTGATTCCTAGTTTGGTCGATGTTTTTAGTTTTCTGGGAGCTCGAGTGAGTCCTTCATATGATTTGGGATTGGTTGGTGTAATTTGTCGAGGGCTCGGGTGGGCCCAGGGGTCTCCCAGACCCCACCGGGGTCAAGAAACCAGCAATTTCATAGCTGGTGGGAATTTTCTGGTGTGACCGCACCTGCGGTCCATGAGCCGCAGGCGCGAGGCTCGCACCAGCGGAAAATCAACCGCAGGCGCGGCTCCTTCCGCAGGAGCAGCCTTTCTTCCGCAAGAGCGGCTCCGCATGCGCGACATTCCCTAGGGCCCAGGCCATCGCAGGCGCGACCACTTTTCCACAGGTGCGAGTCCGCACCTGCGATCCAAAATCCGCAGGCGCGACCTCCCCAGGGCCCAGGCCTTTTCGCAGGTGCGACCCTTTTTCCGCAGGTGCGAGTCCGCACTTGCGATCCAAGGGTCGCAGGGGCGGAAACTGCTGACCAGTCCTATAAAAAGCCCCATTTCGTGAATTTTCTTCCCAAACACAATTTTTCCTCCATTGTTGCACACCCCAAGAGCTCCAGAGCAGTGATTTCGGCCTAATTACTCAGGTAAGTAATTCTTTGGCTTCCCGCATGTTCGTTACTTCAATTCTTGAAGAATTCCACTTCCATAATCCATGAGAATTCATAAGAAATGTTGGGAAAAATAGAGGGTTTTGAGAAAAATTGAATTTCTGATTTTTGGGCCGTTATAGGATGATTAATTGAGTTAATCTTGATCTTTAGGCGACGTATAGCGCATTTCCTCAAGAATCATAATTTTCCGGACGGCGAGGCTCGGAGTTGAATATTCCAAGTACGTCAAGAATGTGTTTTAAGGGAAATCTTTGATAAATCCTCCTCGATTCCTCCTAAATTGATATAATTATGTGTTTTTGGCTAGTTGCGAGCCATCGAAGGTAATTCGGAGGATTCGTGCGTCTTGTTGATTGGTCCGTTGACCGGAGGAGTACTTGTCCAGGTGAGTCTCCTTTCCAAACTTTGTAAAGGGGAAACGTCCCCTAGGCTCCTTGTTGCTAATTGTGATAGTTGAGGGGGCTGCGTACGTACTATGTGATGAGAGTCCGTAAGTGGCATCTATACTGTATGTTGGGTAGCCGTAGGACCCACGAGCATGTTCTAGCTGTTTGTTTGATATTATCTGATGCTTTGTACAAGTTATTTGCCGGTATATGATGAAATGGAGCTATGATAGCTTTGAATTAAATGTACATATTATCCAGATAAGAATTATGAATTTCATCAATTGGTTAATTGTGTTACTTCTGATGTAACTGACAAAGAGAACGGAGTCAATGAGATAAATCT